>JASVER010000026.1:6853968-6875915 GCA_030449065.1 Oceanodroma leucorhoa | reverse complement strand
CCTCGGTGACGGCGCTCCCCCCCCGCCCCGCCGCCGCCCCGATCCCGGCACTAACGTCTCTCATCCTCCGCGTCGCCATCAGCAGCAGCGCGAGCCCCGCTTCCGCCCCGCGAGGACCTCCCGCGCAGGCTGCCCCGCCGGGAGCCTGACCCGCGGAGCCCTCGCCCTCGCCGCTCTCCGCCGCTTCCCCCTCCCCGGCGGCTGGCGGAAGCCGCGGGCTCTCCCCCGAGGGAACGCTACCGGCCGCCAACCGCGGGCCCAGCCCGGCGCGGCGTGCTCCGGCGCGGGCGCAGGCAGCGCGGAAGACGGACGGCGGCCGAGGGCGGCAGGGCCCCGAGCTGGCGCCGTGCGTGGCGGGGCGGATGGAGCTGGTAGCGGGCTGCTACGAGCAGGTCCTCTTCGGCTTCGCCGCGCGGCCCGCCGAGGTAACCGGGGGGGGAGGGGGGCGGAAGGGAACGCGCGCGCGCGGCAGCCGTTAGCTGCGCTCCAACGGCCGCCCGCCCCCCGAGGGAAAAGTAGCGCGAGAGCGCGCCCCTCTACTCACCGACTCGCCTCTCCGCGGGCGCGGGGCTGGGCGCCGGGTGGGCTTTTAAAGCGCCGCGTGGGCGGGGCAGGCTCCCGCAGCCGCAGGCTCGGCCCCTCGCTGCTGGCGCGGGGGGTGGGAGCGGCCCACGGACACCAACGCTGCCCGGCCCGGGAGGTGCGAAGGGTTCTCGGGAGCTGCGGCTCCTTCGAGCTCCGGGAAGCGGCCGGCCGCGGGGTTGCAGGGGGCTGTGGTGGGGCCTCGTTCCTCTCAGCCTTTCAGCGCGGAGCTGAGAATAAACAGCTGCGCAGGGGATGGATGCCACATTGTCTCGGGGGGCCGGTGCCAGGTGGAAGGCGTGTCTTCCAGCCTGCGATGGTGGAAAAAGGGAGGGTCTGCCTCCGTTGTCCGTGAGATTTATCTTTGTGCGGATACTTTTTCACGTACAGCCTCGTCTAAGCCCAACACTGATTACAAGAGGCAGTTTACACGCTTAAATCGTTCGGACTAATCTCCTACCAGCACATTAACTCAATAAGATCCCATTATACTTATAGCTAAGTATAATTCCTTTACATTTTACACATACGCTTCTTCAGGTTTTGCTTTTTAAAAAAAAAAGAAAAAGAAAATTTACAGGAAAATGAAGTTGAAGCTCACTATGATAAGCTTCAGAAAAACCTGTTTATTATGTATTTCATTTACAGTCCTGGACAGTTGTCCCTGATTTTACACATCATGCCCACTCTGCCTCATTGTCAGCGGTAGCGGTGAGTAGCAGATATGTGGTCACTGGGAGCAGAGATGAGACGATCCAAATTTATGACATGAAAAAGAAGATAGAACATGGGGCACTGCTGCAGCACAATGGTAAGAGAGCTTTTCTTCGCAAAAAGCATTAATGATAGAAACCTATAGCTGAAAAACTGGCCTTTGCCAGAAGAAGAAAATTGAATTTTTTTTTAATAAGTCTTTGATAGTGATGGTGCTGCAGCCATGATGGTCTGATGATACAAGCAAGGTAAGCTTTTAAGCATAAAAATCCAAAAATAATTTTGGGTATTAGCCCACAAATATAGCTGCTTCTTCCAATTATTTTTAGTTTTAACTGATTAAGAAGGTATGGCCCACAAATGGCTTGTGAGACGTTTTTGTTCTACCAGGACAGTTTATCTAGACCGTGCCTACTCCCAACAACCATCTTTCCCAGTGCCCTTGTCCTGTCACAGACGTACATGAGCCACACAAAAGAGAGTTTGTGTGTGAGAGCAGGCTGCTGCTGCCAGAAGAGTTACTTGCCTCCTGAATTACAGCTGTAAAATACATCAGTTAACGGCTGTCCAAATAAACATGTTTGGGTCATTTATAGCTCAATCCTGATTGTCCTTTTTCTCCTGATAACTAAGAAGTACATGGAGCTAAACTGAATGTGGTACCTGCGTTCAACTCATGTATGATAAATCTGGTGCTCTTATGGGAAGCAGCACGTGCAGTAAATTCAACTGTGTGTCCAGGGCAGGGGTTTGACATAGAAGAATTCCTTATCATAGATAGAAGCTCTGTGTCACCTGAGCCACAGTGGTTGGGTACTACTGTTTCAGGGAACGGACAAAATCGAGTTCAGACATGTATGGCTGTACGGGTGGGCTGGTAGAGCACATCAGTGATTGAGTATAACAAGAAAGTTTGGGGGTTTTGTGAAGAAATACTTAGGAGATAATTCACGTTTTCTCAAAGGTAGGGTAGTAGCTGGCATGTTTTGATGCTAGAAGCTTCTCTGTTAATTCATACGTTCTCTGTGTGAAAACAACATTGTTAATAGCTCTGGTTTGTATTTCTAGGCACAATTACTTGTTTGGAGTTCTATGGTAGTGCACATCTACTGAGTGGGGCTGAAGATGGACTAATTTGTATCTGGAACACAAAGAGATGGGAATGCCTGAAATCCATTAAGGCACATAAGTGAGTTCCTTAAATCTGCATATTCACATATGTTTTCATGTTTATTTCCTTGTAAATAATATATGTGGCTAATATGTTTTTTTGTTTTTATCAGGGGGAATGTGACATCTCTTTCTATTCATCCTTCTGGGAAATTAGCTTTGTCAGTAGGAACAGATAAAACATTAAGGTGAGTCGAAACTGATGACAGAATGCTGAGAATCATAATTCAGTAACTCTTAGTAAATTGTTATAAGCCACAGTTCCATGTTGGGAGTAAACCATGCCACGCTGATAAAACATATTTGGACATAAAAGGGTTCAAAGATTTGTCTTTTTAAATTCTAGGTACCAGCAATGTTTTGAAGTCTTTTAAAAGTAGTCCTTGCTGTTCCTAGCTTCTTGTTGTGCTCTGACTCTTTATAGTCACTTGTAGATGTATAAATACATTTGCATTTTGGAACACAATTTATTTAAACTTCTGAAAGCTGTCAGGTTTTGTTTAGTGTGAGAAAAATAAATTTTCACTTGGAATGTGTACATGTTGCTGTAATAAAAGCAAAGTGAAAATAAATTTTCACTTGGAATGTGTACATGTTGTGTTTTAAGTACATAAAATGCTATTTTAACAGCACAAATTGGTATTGGGCTCCTTTCGGGCTCTGCATTGCGAACAATGTTCTATAAAATAAGTATCACAAATTCAACCTTATAGTGTGCAAGTGATATATGAAGTCATCATTTTCTCTTGCATTAAGAAGGCAGTAAAATGCAAAGAGATGCTTAAAAGCTTCCTTTGGATGCCTCGTGTCAGCAGATAGGACTTCAGTTTCACTGTGCTGTTTTTAACCAGAATGCACATTACCTATTGTTGTCTTTCAGAACTTGGAATCTTGTAGAAGGACGATCAGCCTTTATCAAAAACCTGAAGCAAAGTGAGTTTATCAGTCTAAATCCACTAAAAAATTGGAATTAGATAGTTTTATTTTTTGTGTAAAGAAAAGTCAGTTAATTGCAAGCAACTTTCATAATGTCTTTTTTACACATGCAGGCAAGCATATGTAAGCTTATGTCCTTAATAGTAATCATTTACCAAAAGGAAAACATAGTGACACTAAAGTAATTTTTTTTTTCCTTGAAATTTGATGTCAGGACATTTAAATAAATGCGTTTTGGTTTGTTTTTCTTTATACACTTCTGATAATCAGAAATAAACATTTAAGAGCATAGTTTTACTTGTTTATTCTAGGTTATTTGATTTTTTCCTGAATTTTTCTCAGGTTTAGGTAGAAAACAGTGTCTAGCAGCTTCTAAAGATTCTTACTTTCAGATTCTCATGCAATATTGAGTGCAAAAAACCTGTGTACATGTGTATACAAATGTATCAATGTGTACAGATGCCCACATAATTAAATGGTCCCCTGACGGAGAGAGGTATGTGACCGTGATAGCAAATAAAGTGGATATCTACAGACTCGACACAGCTTCGATCACTGGCACTATCACAACTGAGAAGAGAATTTCTTCACTTAGATTTATTACGGTAAGTACAAAAAAGAAAGGTGCTGGGAAATTAACTGGTTGGAAACACATGAAATTAATCACACTTGCATTTCTTTTTTCCCGTTCCAAGGATTCTATCCTTGCCATAGCTGGAGATGATGAAATTATAAGGTTCTACAACTGTGACTCTCAAAAATGCCTGTGTGAATTTAAAGCTCATGAAAACAGGTATTCTATATTTGTTTACTATTTAAATATTTATGGCAATGCTGAGTACTCAGTAAAGTTTAATGACATGTAACGTTCAGCGTATTTTACTATTGGTTTTGTTTTAATATAGAAAGTGAATTTATTTATGTGCTAGATTCCAAATTTGGGACAGATTTATTTGCTTTTAGTATGAGCACAAGTACTGTGCTGTCCATGCACGTTACAAAAAAAACAGGGTATAGAATTAGAAATATTACAGCTCTAAATTTAGTTCACACACACACACACACACACACACAGAGGTACACACTTCCGTGTGTGTAGTCTATGCATTTCTGAAATTCGGTACCAGTATCTTCCTGCAAGACCATCTAAGGAATGTTTAACCAGTCTTTACAGTATCTGACTCTTTAGAATGCTTAAATAAAACAAACCAGTTGTACTCAGTCCAGACAATAGGAAGGTAATCAAATACTCTCTGTTGTTGTCAAATACCAAATATTTGTCTAAATGCTGGTTTTAATTCATCAAAACACAAAAGCATTAGCTAGAATGTCATTGATGTGGTTAATAGTGTGTGCTTAAAAGTACTGAAGTGTTCTGAATTGAATCCTAACAAGCCTACCAAAGGCAAGTGTTCCTACTGTAAATGACAGCACTCAAAACAGATTAGCGTTGCAAGTTCCTGCCTGTCATTTGTGGGTTTTCTGTTAAAACTGATTTTTAGACTGTTGCCTATTCATCTTTGATTTCTGTCAGCTTACTGTTCTGAAGTGAACTGCCATGCTATAAAGTAACAAAGTATTAAATTTTCTTCACAGAATAAAAGATATCTATAGTTTTGAAAGAGAAGGACAACATGTTATTGTTACTGCATCCAGTGACGGTTACATTAAAATGTGGAATCTGGATCTGAGTAAGGTTGGTCTATTAAACTGCTTGTTACATTTATGGAAAAATACCAGACAACCAAAACTGCAGGCAGTTCTGTTACAAAGATTAATTTTAAATCACTGAGGAAATTTTACTTGAAATCTGGATGTCTTGATCTTCCTCCATGCTATGTTCAGTAGAGATGTATATGTCTATGCACATATTTTTATGCACTCGTATATTTTTGTATCTTTATAATTTTTTTAAACAATCTGTAAAATCTGATGATATTACGGAGATCTCATCTCCTCTTTATGTAAAGTCAAGCTTCCCTTCAGACCTACCTGGTCAGACTCGTGACTATCTGGTAAATTATAGATGTTCTAAGGACTGCTGTGAATTTTTGTAATGTTGATGACTGTTGCTACTCTTTTAAAAACACAAACGCTATGGTTTAGGGCAGGTGGTCGTAGTTCATGTAGGGGGAAAAAGTCCTTTTGAAAAATTCAAGCACATTGATGTACTGGGAACTTTTATTTCCTGTATTTTCAAACAGTTCCTAGCAGCACAGTTCAACAAGGAATCATGTCTTATCTTTAAAATTTCCCATGTTTATTGTTTGCTCTGGGGTTTGTCTTTTAAAATCAGAATTAGATTTTTTAAATTTAATGCCTAGTAGATCTACTGTACTCTATTCCACTGTAAGGATCTACTCTGTTCCACTCTAAGGATCTTGAATTGTTTAAATAATTCTCTCCCAACATTTATACACTTTATATATCTCATCTGAATTTGCCCGTTTTTAATTTCACCCCCTCTGATTATTTTTGTACTTCTAAGTGCAGTAGTAGAAAATCCCTCTTTTCCCTTCACCTCAAATTTCTGTTCCCCTTGTACATAACTGATACAGTGAGCAAGGAACTCTCTACCTTTCTGTGTAACACTGTCTTTATTTTGACCAAATGTGTGATTTTGTTTCCTGTGCAGGCAAAATTTTGTAAAACTTTGCATAATTGTGTGGGCTGCTCTGTCCAGCTCTGTGAGGTAGAATATCCTAATACAAGTAGTTTCTGATGGGTTGATGCTGTTACGCTGCACATGTGTTTGTGACACTTTATCCCCTGATACCTGTAATAGGATATTTGCTCAAGTATTCCCAGAGCTGACTGATACAATTGCAGTTAAGCAATTTGAAACACACTCTGAAGCGATACTTTTAATCAGCAGCCTTGTCTTTGTGAGGGGGAAAAGGAATCTGATGCACTAACTTAATTCAAATTATTTTAGCTGCACCAAAAAATACCTATTACTCTGAAAAAATTTCTGAAACCATTAACAACTCATCTAGTTATTCCTTGCGTTAAAGTTATGCCCATGTGCCTGAAACTCGCTGATCTAATCAAGATACGTTCTTAAAGCCATTGGGAGTTTTTTGTAAAACCACCGCTGGGGAATGGTGTCAGGAACAGGACCAAAACAATGTGACCATTAACTGGCATACAGCCTCTAGTTCTAATCATTGTTAGGCACCAGAAATTAAGTGGAAGCTGGGCAGTAAGATACTTTCCCACTTCAAATACTTCAGTAAATTTAAACAGAAATAACATAATGCTTAATTGATCTTTTGCTACATTATCTTCAGATTAAAGATGTGCCGTCTTTACTGTGTGAAGTCAATACCAAAGCTAGGCTGACATGTCTTGCAGTATGGCTTGACCGAGCTTCAGAAACGAAAGAAAATTCTGATAAAGCTGCAACATCATCTCAAGGTAACAGAACTGTGTGTACTTTTGGTTGTTAATGTGACTGTGAAATAGAATTACTAAGTGGGAGGTTTTTACTATATGCGTTGGAAAAAGTTTTGGTATCTTGAAGAACTGGGGATATGACGCTGGCAAGTGATATAGATATCCTTACCAATCGGATAGTATCTCAAGCCTGCATGTAAGTTGGAGGACATAAGCCTCTTTTCTATTATATGAAAGTTGTTTCTCTTTACTGGAATAACATACTGAGGAACCCACTGTGAAGCTTTTGAGACAGATAAGAAAAGAATAAACAGTTTGATAGAACCGCATGTCTTATTTTCCTATAAACAAAATTAGGTCTGAGGCCAATGTAGTTGGGCAAACTTAGGAAGTCTGGCTCAGGTTTTTTTTTTGCTGTTGTTTTCCTGTATCGTAATCTATTTACATACTTGATCTTTAGATATTTTTTGTCATGGGCAAAACTAGCATAAATGGCACATTCCACTGTAAATAAAAAAAATAATTTATAACCCCTTTTTTAAAATGAGATACAAATAAGTCTCTGTGCCATTTTAGACTACAAAGACTGGACATAAATATCAGTGTGAATAATTTCTTGCTTTTTTTCAGCAAATGAAGATGAAAAATCATCAATAGTCAGGAAAAACAAAGTTTGTTGGACTGATAAAAGTGATAAAACAGCAAAAAGAAAGAGAAAAATTACTCCAGAGAAGCAAAAATTGGAAGCTCCACTGCAAAAGAAGAAAAAGAAACGGAATAGCTCAGCATGAAGGCAGCTACATTGTCTCCTAAATAAAAAGTAAATACTGGTGTTGCTGTAGTTTTTATAAGGATGTAAACCTCTGACAGGATGTATACCTCTGAACTGATCTGTTGTTTAAAAGTAATGAATGTTTTTACCCTAATAAATTGACTGATCATTCTGGGAAGTAGCAAAAGAGATGGCAGCTTTTCCTAAGTGAATGAGGCAAAAATAAATTCATAATATATAATGTTTATATTTTTCTATTAACAATAGTGTACACTTTTTAACTGGCTCTGAAAAAGCTGGCTAAAATGATAAAAATAGCTGCATCTGTCTCAGTTACATTTTTGTCTCACTTAAATGCATATTAAAAATACGAACACTTTTTCATAGTTACTATTCATTTGACTCAAAATATGATCTGCCTTTGTCATGCATTACTTTTCCTGCTGTAAGAAGGAACATGTTAAAATTACTTAAAATATGATGATCACATTCCATTCATACATTCACAGAAAATTGTACTTTCTAGTTCTTGACATGGACTTATACATAGTTTATAAGCAAAATGTTTGGGTTTTTTTACCATGTCCATACTTCATGCATTTAGGTTTTTTTAAAGTGTTTGCACCATGGTTCACATGACTGAAATCTTTTGTTCAGAATATGATACATATTTGTAGGTGGAAGAGTTTATATCAGTAAGGTTTTACCTTCTCTTCCCCCTTCCCACAGTATTTTTTCAAGTCCTTGATCTAAGCTGTATTGTTAAAAAAAAAAATTATCTAACATTTGAAATATTTGTCATGCTAACAAAATGTCACCCATCTGTTTTGCACTTAAACAAAAAGTGAATTCCTGACCTTCTCAGCCAGTGGGAACAGGATTTTATTCTAAGTCTTATTACAAATATACAATGGGAAAAACAAAGTTGAGCTGGGAAGAACAAGGTTGAATAGCTGTGCTAAATGTTGTCTTCATTTCTTTTAAAGTAAGGCATTTTAATGTTTTCTGCACTACTGGAGTACTCGTTATTTCTTCTGTTTTCAAAGAGTAATTGGAATTATGCTTTATTCTGATTCACTTTAGTAATAATCTGTTCCTCCTTATTTGCGCAGCAAGAGGAAAGGTAGAGAAAATCAGAAAAAAGATTGAGCAAAATCTGGAGACAGGAATGCAGGCTGTTTTAGGGATGTAAAATAGGATATAACTCCAGCTCATCTCTGTGTATGCTCTGACACTGAAACAAAGTGAGCATCATCAGTGCTGTTACGAGATTGTTCGTGTGGAAGTGGCCATATTCTCTTGGAGATGGGTGTCTGTATTTATCTTCTGTAACTGTTTCCCTTATTTAGATAAATGATCACAACCTCTTGTCTGAATATTCAGTATAGTTGATTCATGTGAGCTCAGTTTAATTCAACACTAAAGGGATTTCAGTTGTACTTCAGGTGGAACTTACACAGCTTCTAACTTTAGTAATACCCTGAATATATGTGTGTACACAAACACAGACAAATAATATAGGACTTAAAACAGTTTGTAGACTTTGCAGGAAAGGTATCAAATCAGATTTTTAATTGATAACAAGGCTCCTGTAGTAAATACAGGACTTATAAATAAGAGAATTTTGTAAAGTGTTTTCACTTGTAAAGTGTTATGTCTGTTTTGTAGTGCTTATCTTATGTCTGTTCTTGACAAAACCGCTGCCACTACTGAAACAGTTTTATTGTTTGAATTTTTAAATACATGAGATCATGGCCATGGATGTCACAATTACAGAAGCAAGCTCTCATGAGCACAGGAAAAATCCAGTCTGCACATAATTTTAAGAATTAAAAAGCAAAAATTCCATAGAATTTTGGTTCTGAGGTTTAGACTTACAAGTAAATATTAGACATTTGTAAAAATCCAACCCCCCTGTATAGTAACAAAGAATTATGCATCTCATGAGACTCGGAACAATTTGTGAACTGGAGACAGAGAATACAAGTCCTAACAGCTTTTAAGGTGAAATACAGACACAGTCCTGAGAGGAGAACCCATATTTTCTGTAACTAACCAGTACTTGGCAAATTTTTGTTGTTGTTTTCTTGTGCACATCTTCTTTTTCAGAACGTTTTCTGTTCCAGTTTTCAGGGAACTGCTTAGAATGATAGAGGGGAGGCAGCAGTGCAGAGAGAGAGGAGATGTCAGCGGTGTGAAAGCTCTTGCTCTGTCAGACTCCGGTAGGGTAGATGGAGCCATGGCTGCAAGAAAAAACAGCCTAGTGAGCAGCACCTCAGCTGAGCCCCAGGTGAGTTCAGCAGCTCCATCAGATGTGGATTTCTTCCAGTTTTCTTGCTTCCCTCTTGGGGAACCCCAGTGCTGGATTACAAAGCAGAGCCCAGTGAAACTTGAACCTTACAGCCATTCCACAGCTTGAACAGGAATGAGGGCCCCATCCAGTATAGCTTAGACCTGTGTTGGTTGTGGCACTTCTCAGGGAGATGGGAGATCTCTATTTAACCCACTTAGGCCAACAAGGGAATTAACCTGCTCTCCACTTTCTGACCATTAGGCTAATTCATGAAGATCGGAAAATTTGAAATGCCGCTAGAGAAAGCTGCATTTTGCAGAAAGCACAGGCCTCTGATGTTGCGTGCCTTCTGTTATGAAGAGGAACCAAAACCCCTCAGCTCAGGGACCTGGCTGGAGGGGTACTCTTTCTTTTTATATGGTTAAATGTCCCTGGGAGGTAAGTGCATAGCCAACTGGAATAAATCATGCAGCACTATTTATGTGAAGAAAGCTAGTTTCAGCACTTGAAAAAAAGAAAGAGTTCATCTTTGTAGACAATGACAAACATCTCTCTACATTTTTTCCAAATTAAAAAATAGGCAAAACATTTTCTTTACAAGATGTTTTCCATCTCCCACTGTTGCATAACTTCTACAGCAGAAGACTCCTTTTTCTGTTGCACTAGTTGTGCTTGTAATTTGAAGATTGTAGAAATCCCCTACATCTTCCGTAAAAGGACTATACTGAAATTACTGATGAAAGCTAGAAGCGGCCTGTAGGCTGCCCAGAGTTGTAACAGCTCATGCCACACCAAAAACCAACCCCAAATTCTCAGCCGTACCCCATACCCCCACTTCTGGTACAGGACTAGGATGGATTGGGTGCACACGAATGCAGTTACGAGGGAGCTTTGCCCCTCGCCGAACGAGCGCACAAAACCTCGTCTGCACTGAAGTCTCTCCTCATCTGTAGGCACCCAGGCTTGCTCGGGCATCCTCGATACCCCCCCCGGCGGGGCCGGGGGAGTTACCCGCAGCTCTGCAGGTAGGTGGGAAGGCACCACGGCTTTCTCCTCCGCAGCCCAGGGCTGCGGGACGCACCCCACCCTGCCTGTTGTGGTGGGGGGTTTTGTTTGTTGTGTTTTGGTTTGGGTTTTTTTTGTTTGGGGTTTCTCCCCCCCCCCCTTCCCTCAGAACAGCCGGAAAAGGGAAGCTTTGGGCGGTGCGTTGCTCCCTCGCCTCCCCTTCCGCAGCCTGCTCCGCCCCGGGCTGCTGTGGAGCGGGGCCGCCGGGCAGGTGAGCGCCGCCCGCCTACCCTCCGCGGCGGGCCTGACCCCCCGGTCCGCCCCGCCGCCCCCAGGCCTGCGCTCCCGGCAAACCGGTTTTCATCTCTTGGACTCGCTTTAGGGCTTAAGCTTTAGGCAGGCCTTGCTCTTGGAAAAGCCCTCCGCGGAAAAGTGCTGTTATTTTTTTGCCTGAAAAAATACCGACCCTCACCCCAATTTCTCTTCCAGTTTTCGGCATGGCAGTAGACTGGCTCGGCTTTGGCTACGCCGCCCTGGTGGCATCAGGAGGGCTCGTTGGCTATGCAAAAGCAGGTACGGGGCGGGAAGGCGCTTGTATATCTCCTTCGCTCCCCCCTCCACCCCCCAGTAACTTTGTGTGGGCTGGGCGCCTTTTCACGAAAGCCTCCTATCTCGAAGTTCACGCAGATGGAAAGTTTATCAGTTTGTGCCATGTGCCGATAACTTGTTGCTGTTGGGGTGTGGTGCTTTTTGGGTTGAGCTGATGCTTTGGGCCCATAAGCCCACAGTCTGCTTTCTGGTGGGTGCTGGTATCCTGCCTCTGCTTTGTGCTCTTTGGGTGAACTGACATAAGTTTGCTTCAGAAAGGCTTTTTCCTGCTATTTTAAATATAAGCATTCTATAAATGTTCTGTATCTTCAAATGATGTAATTACCTTTTTATTCCTTAGAGATTTATTCTCATTTTAATGTTTGATGGTAACAGTATACTGCAAGTTGCAGAGCTTTCAGAAGGATTCTTTCTCCGAGCAGAGCTGAAAAATGCAAATCAGTCCTTAAGCTTGTTCCTTTTCTGGGCTCTGCATCATAAGCTTACTCTCTGACCTACTGCTTTAATTTCCTGACCTTTTCCTGAGTTTGCCCTCCTCCCATCCCTGCTGCAGTACTGTCTCTTTCAGCTTCGAAGATCCCTAGGCCATCTTAGTGTTTGTGATATGAAGGTACTTTGCTGAAGTCAGTAAGAATCTTACCAGTGCATTTGACTAAGTAGATGCTAATGCCTGTTCCAATCTGCTTTCTATTGGCTTGATTTATCCTTTGGGCTGTGAGTGGAGTTTAGGGCAGGAGGGACAATACTGAGAACTTGAGTAACTAATTGCATCTGTATTTCTCTGAGGCCATTATGAAATGGTAGGTGTCTGTCTTATCCTCTGGTCCCGGATGGGAGGACATGGTCATGCTGAGGCAAGGGAATCCAGGTCACAGGATTTTTGAAGCGGGAACAGGAATTGTATGGTGACTTGTAGGGAGGGGGAAAAAAAAAAAAAAGCTATCGTATCCCTACTAATAACTTGGAGAAACCAAAAGAAAATGGAACCTTCATCCATAGACCTAAGATGGTGATCTGTTCTTTTACAACCAGGTCTATTTACCCACATGGACAGTGGTCAGCAGTAGGTGTCTTGGGAAGCATGTGAGAACAGGACAAGCAAAGAGTGATTGATTGATTGATTTTTCTCACTTCATTTAGTAAGTTCTCTGGGTCCCAGCGTTTTGAGAGTCTGGAACTTCCTGAGCCAGAGGTGGTGTGGTTGTCCTAGTAAGTGTATGTGTCATAGCTACTTAAACAATGCCTTGAGGTAAAATGCAAGGATATGATGTCCA
Organism: Oceanodroma leucorhoa; assembly: GCA_030449065.1. Taxonomy (NCBI): domain Eukaryota; kingdom Metazoa; phylum Chordata; class Aves; order Procellariiformes; genus Oceanodroma; species Oceanodroma leucorhoa. Next base: position 6,863,164 of record JASVER010000026.1, on the reverse strand, counting down.
TTTGTGGGTTCCCAGGCTCATGCAAAAAATTGTAGCTGCCACATGTTGGTTGCTAAACTGTATTCCCTCTGGAGCAGCCACTTACTAGAGTGTGCATCTTTTCCTTGCACACGTACAAGAACTTCTGGTGCTTTCTATCATCTTTATCTCTTGCTTTTTATACCAAAAGCAGGATCTGAAGCAATGTTACAGCTGCTTTGTTGATGACTGAAAAATGATTACTTTCTGGTAGCAATGTGTGATCCTCCTGTAACATTGAGAGGAGACCTTTATCAGTTTAGCTTTGCAATCTCGAGTCCTTTAAAGGTGACCTGAAAAATGGAATATATGAAGAACCACCCTCAATAGCATTAAGTCCTGAATTCTCCGTTAAACTTATTGAGGGCATTCACCACTCACAGCGGTCATGCCACTTCATTACTTGATGTAATCTATAAATCACCAATTTGGATGTAGTATCCTTTATCTTCTAGTAGCTTGGGATTATCATTCATACTGAGGACTTGATCCAAAGTTTAGGTGAGTCCAGGGAACCTTCTTCCAAAGTCTGCGGTTACCTTTGGATCAGATCTCAGGTGTACTTAAAGAGATATGTCCTCTCTTATTTAACTCTGCTCTCTTCTTTGGCAACTTTTTTCTTTGTTTGTCTGGATGCCCTCCTGCTCAGTTCAGTCCACGTGCCCTTTTTCTGATTTTAACCCTTACTATTTAATCCATCTACTTTACTGCCTCTCAAGAAATTCTGATATTACTGTGCTGAAACAACATGCTTCAGTTTGCACAAAGAAAACACCAATTCTTTTGCTTCTCTCACTGTTCTTTCCATAATAAATATATTAATGGCTTTGCTGTTAAAGAATTAAATACTAATGCTATTTGTATCTTATGCAAGAGTATTTGAACGTGTTTCTTGGTGCAGACCGGCATGGTCTTAATATCTTAAAAGAAAAAAACCCCTCTCTAATCTGCTTTGTAACAATGAATGCCCATCTTTTTTTTTTATTATTATTGTTGGTGTTTTACAAAACAGAGAAGCTGATGAGCAAGTTTATTTCTGAGCTTCTAATAAATGCATTATTTTTTACTTATTCAGGTAGTGTCCCGTCACTAGCTGCTGGCCTTTTCTTTGGGAGTTTGGCTGGGCTGGGTGCCTATCAGCTCTCACAAAATCCGAATAATATTTGGATTTCTCTGAGTAAGTAATTTAAAATTTTATTTAGAAGTGATTATATTTAAAATATCTAAATACTTCAAATGAGTACCTAAAAGTCTTTGCAGAAGAGTTAAACTGATGGTGTTATAAATCTAGCTTCAATCCAATCTTTAAATTTGTGTTTTAGTTAAGAATCTCCATTAGTGGCCAAACTCCACTGCTCTCCCTGGAATCTGAACTGTTAGCATTACTTAATTATTTTTTTAAAGAATGTATTGAGAATGCATATTAAAAACTGCTTGTCTTGGTGTGTCTTGCTCAGTGATTTCTCACTACATTCCTGCATCCCTTTTGCAAGAAGTATAAAATGCTTTGGCTGATAGTTCAAACTTACTATTTTGTTCCTTTTCTGCAACAGGAGGGGAAAATAACTGTTATTTATCATTAGAGTTTGTCTTCTGAACATCAAAAAACCTAGAGGTTGTGAAGGAAAATGTGTGCTAGGATAAAGTGAAACTTAAGTGGTTTAAAAAAAACTATCAAACCAAATACCATTATTTCACATCCTTCAGGAAAAAAAAAATAAATAAGCATTTTATGTTTAAAAACTTATATGTAGTATGGTGTGAATCTCTCAAATGCAATTTTTGTCTTTCTGCCATTTACCATAGAGAGCTCAGGGTGGCAATGAAGTTAGGACAGTTATCACCTGTCACTTTAACCTGTGCGTGCCTAAAGCTCAGGCCAGCTGCAAAATAACACGACTTGAACTTTTTGCATTCACTAATAAGTTAGGGTACCTTGCAATTGAAGTGGGCTGAGAAAATATATGTAGATAATTCCTGCAGCTCAGCTGATGCCTGACACTTGTTAGGCTGCTGTATCTCAGATACTTGTGAGCGTGTGTTTTGTGTAATCCTCTGGCCACTACCTGTGTTAATAGTATCCTCTCCTCTCCTGATCCGTAGAAGACATCAGTGCATGACAGTCCTCTAGCACTAGCTGTGTTTTGGTCCCCAGGCTTGGCTGAATTGGTGGCTGCCACCATGCACCTGTCTCGTACTGGTGTGTTCGAAGGATCATAGTGCAACGGAAGTGCTAGTAAATGGCCGTCTGACCTCTGTGTGTTCTCTTTTTGGCTGGATCCTACTTTCAGCATCCTGCAGGAGGCTGGAGCATTTGAGGGAGCGTGATTCCCCTGCAGACTGCCCATACCCCGAGCAGGTTATTTTGTTATCGCTGAAAATGGCAGAGACTGTGATTGGCTTTTCTTTATATATGACAAATATGTGGAATTACAAAGGTGTTGCGTGCCTGGGCAGATTTAACAGAGAAGCAAGCTTCAGTAATGCAGTTTCTTCTTCCTTCTTCTCAGAACTGGAGCTTCCCTTTTCCCTGACTTTGAGAAGATAACTGCAGAGAGTCACTGCTTAGTCAGTGCCTAAAGAGCTGCCACTGACTATAGCATTTGTTCACGGAAGCGATGACATAGCATCTAGCTCTTTGATATGTGAAAGTCAGAAGTGAAAGGGGAAGGCCCAGCATTTCTCTCCACTTCAGCATTGTCTGCAGTGCAATCCATTTTCACATCTACTAGATAGGTCAAAAGCTGTGCATGGTCAAGCCTAAATAAATGGAATAAACTGCAAATACAGCAAGCTTAACAGGAGTGAGACAAAGCATGTTCGCAAATATGAGAGACAGGTACATTTCTATAGTTCAGTAGCATATGGAGTCTTCTCCTCCTCCTTTTCATGCTTTAAAGTTTTTGGAGAAGGTCTGTTCTACTGCTGTCTTAGACGAAATTACATTTAGTGAGGTGTGCATATTCTGAAGACTGGCTACTGATTAGAGCTTGAGGTATTTGAATGCTGAAGTATTTTAGTTCTTTCTTGTGTATTAGACTGCGGTCCCAGTCTTTTACATATCTACTTACATGAGACTGTTAGATGTTTAGGACAATATTTAGGGTGGTGTTAGGGAGGAAGGATGCCATTGCTAGGATTGAAAATGAGCTGGGTCCTGGAGGACCAGCCATCACATAGAAGCAATGGTAGAAAATAAGAGTGGTTGGAACAACATGTTAATGTGTAGCTGTTACCACTGGGTGGGTAGCAGATGCATGCTAAGGCTGAGGATTTAATCAGTATGCTTTCCATATAGTTTTCTAGGTATTGCGTCTTTCTTTGAGATAGGGTGTTCCAGGGATTGCCCTGTCTATTTTACTGGCTCAGTGAAACTACCTGGCTCTTGTCTCTATGTCAAGTGGTCAGGGTAGATAGCTTTAAATCCCTGACTTTAGTAGAAGGTGGTCCAGACCTGAAATGAATTGGTAATGCTTACCAGTTACATAGCACATTTCCCTTTCAAGTCTTTTGCAAACATAAATTAGTTAATTCTCAGAACATTACCACAAGTTAGACAAGAAAATGCTATCTCCCTTTTACGAGAAGTGGGGGAATTAAGTGCACAGGTTTAGTGATTTGCCTGTGCACGGGGAAGGAGTCAGTTCCAGAGCAGTGTACCATAGATTATTTCCAGTCTCCAAAGCAGCACATTTTGACAAAGAAATTTGAGGAGTGTGCAGAAGCATGTGGAGCGCACTGTCTGCTAGAACTTGATTTAGAATATTTACTCTTCAGATACTGACGCATTCCAAAGTCTACACAGTTTGACTGTTTTAGTCCATCACATGAAATAACCCCGTTTCACTTTTTACTTGATGCTACCACTTCTCTCTGCTCTGTTAGTTTTGAATTGTAGCATCTCTCTCACACACATGCATCTCTGCTGACTGAACTGTATAATTTCTCATTTAAGTTACATCTGGAACACTGACTGCCGTCATGGGAACAAGATTTTACAACTCTGGAAAATTCATGCCTGCAGGGCTAATTGCTGGTGTCAGGTACAATACAATATAGCTTTTTTTTTTTTTTTTTTTTAACCTCCTATGTGTGATTTCTTATTTGCTTAATTAAACTGAGGTGGAGTGAATCATATTTTGTGTATCTTTTTTTTGTTTCTATGCACCAGTTAGATGGGAAGTATTTGAAAATGAATTGACAAATTATTATTATTGATTAATTCTGTGTTTTTCCCCATATACAGTTTGCTAATGGTTGGAAGACTAGCGCTGAAGATGGTGGAAAAGCCCCACGATAAGTGACTGTTCATTTTACACTTTAATATCTGGTTAAGGAAACCTGATAATGAAGTTGCATGAATGCAGAAGCAAGAAGATGGAACAATTTTCTATATCAAGACAAATTTTGTCCTTTTTTTTTTTTATATAAAGGGGAGTAGAATGACAGATAGTTTACATACAAAGTGCCGTTTGTTTCAATGATCTGGTAGAAGTATTATTGTGTAGTGAGAAATTGGTCCTGGTTTTGATTTTTCGAGACACATTTCAGTGTATTTTAACACTTCCAGTTTTTATATTCCAAAATATACTGCTGACATGTATGAAGCAGAGAGGACCTGTGATTAAGAAAGTATCCACAAAGAGGCACCAGGAGTAATTGGCTAAATACAACAGTGTATCTCATACCTTTCATACTGAGTATTACAGTATGCTTTACCTGTTGCATTCTGAGTTGATACACCATGTCTGTATAATACCAAACAGATCTTACCATTTTATTGTGAAATGATGCTAAAATGTTGCTTTTCTACAAGTAAAATCTGTTACAAACCTTTATTTGGCATGTTTTTGTGTCCTTTCTCTGTGTGTGGGGATAGAGGGTATTATTTTTTTTTTACCTGCTTGTTTTCTTCTCAGTGGAAGTCTTTGCAGTGAACTGTTATCCAAGTGCTGTCTTTCAATGATATTTAAAAATCACTTTTTAAATGGAGGGGCAGAAGATTGAATTAGGGGCCTTCATTAGCACTGCATTAAAACAGTTGTTGGAAAGGAATTTACTCTGTGGATTAATTAAGCGAGATCTGTGCTAGGCTAAACGAACAGTTGAATGTGATCTGTCCAAAGGACTCTATAACCAGAGTAAAGCAGCTTAACATTAACGCTATGTGATTCTGATCTTACAGGCTTACTTGACAATAGAATGTACCAGCATTTTGTTTTTATCACTTAAGGAAGTGGCTGTGCCTCTTCAAATCTGTCTTTGCTAGGAAGCCTTGGAGCCATTCCTGGTTCTGCTGTTGTGCCTGAGGACGGTAGCGTGGAAGAGGCATCAGTGGCATCTGGTGCCCTTGTTGACACGCCAGTCTTGACTGCGTCTCCTGCACTCCTCGGTCTCCCGGCTCTATTAGTGCAGGCACAGCTAAAGTGGGCTTAGCACCGGGACGGAAGGGAGAGGCCAGAAACGTGTGAAAGAAAAGCCTTTATCAACTTCCTCTTTAGTGATATATGATTATTGATAAGCTAGGATTCTTACAGTGTGTAACTCGTATTTTAAAGTGATGTTTTATGTAGTGACTATTAAAATTTTACTTTGGGACCTCTATACCATTGATTATATCAAAACCTTGTCAACTGCATAAAATATAATTATGGCAAAGCAGGTTTAAATTAACTTACATCTTACACACTTCCCATTTTGTAGTGCTTAAAGGAATTTTTAACAATTCTCTTAAACTGCATAAAGCAAATACTAAACTATATAATTGCTCGATTTCATTGGTCACTTCAAAGCTTGTATTTCCTGTTCTGAAAATGGCATTTAACAGCATTGAGCCAGAGTGACATTTACATTGTTGTGAATCAATGGAAACCCATATGGTGGTAGATTGAAAGTTGTCGTAGTAGAAAGTAGTAATTACAAGCAGATCTATAGATGTTGGGCCAATTGTGCTGTGTGTTACTAATTCTTTTAGCAAAAGTTATAAAATTAATTCCAGGTTTTTGAACATATTTCATATTGTAACCTGTCTTGTTTCCAGGCACTAAATCCGTAAATTACCTGATCTATACAAGATGGATCTGCAGGGAGCAACACTAAAAACATGTAAAAGCATGTCTGAAATTCTATTCTCAGTTAAATCATAGTCTCTTTTGACTATGCTGTAAGCAAAATCCAACAGAAGTTTTTTAATTACCTTTATATATTTTAAATCACCCTATGTAATTGAATAGAAAATTCCATCCCTGCTATAGAATTTTCTAGAGCCGTTCAAGAATTGAAGACATTAATATCCTTTCTCCAGACTGCCTGTGCTTTTAGGCTGATTGTTAGATAAACCTACAAGTTTTCTTTTCTATTTTTATTGTGTACATTTTGGTGGTTTTTTTTCCACTGAGGGTGGTCTCTATGTAAATTGAGATTATTACTTTTGCATTGAATTCACTGTGGCCATGCCATGGCTTCGGTGAAACTTCATGCTGTGAGTCAGCTTGTGTATGAATGTAATGTTTGGAAAGAGTGATTTAGTTATTTTTAGGAAATGAACTGTTAAAATAATTCTTAAATTAAGGCTACTCTGTTCAAAGCACACTCTGAAAAGAAAAATGTTGGTTTAATATTACTTATAGTATCAGCTGTCAGCATGAGCTGAAATGAGTATTGATCTTTTAACAAGGCACAGGAACAGGAAACTAGTTTCAAAATACACAGACTGACCACCAGGATTCAACAACTCAGAGTTTAATCATGCCTCCAGAACTCAAACATGTTATAGTAATGACAGAAGAAGATAGTTTGGGTTATCAAATCCTCATTTCCCAGAGTGAAGACCCTGTCCCTCTATTCCATGTGTTGCTGTCACATCTGCAGTGCCTGGTGGAAGCTGGGTGGCAATAGGAAATGTCAAGTATTTCACCCCTCTCTTGAGGGGCTCACTCAAGACTCAAGGGGGGAGTTTCCTATTTATTTTGGTAGATAATCATCTCTTGAAAGTAGGAGCTTGCCCTAGACTTTGTAAGGGGGGTGTATAAGCGTACCTGTCTTTGTAATAGTTGGTTACCAGAAGTCCTGGAAAGCGGGAGATGTTGGGCTCCTTTGAGCTGCCGCTCTGGGTGGGTTCAAGCTCCCTTCCCAGGAGAGGGCTCTGTGCCCCAGGCCGTGGGATATCCCACGGGGGCAATATTGCCTGGGGAAGCCACGGCGCAGCAGGGAAGAGAGCGCAAAGCTGCTGGGATCTGTGAGAACAGGAGCAAATATTTTTTTAGTCTTCTTTTAAAGCTAAGTAGTAACTGGCAAAAATACAGAAATGTCCTGAAGTTGAGAAATGGAACCCGGGTTCCTCTCCTGCCCAGGAAAACCTATGGGACAACCTAAATTTCACCTGTGCTGTATGTTTACTTCTGGCTAACCCTAGGTTCTTTCCCGTTCAGGATCTTACCTGCGGTGTCCCAGTTGCTCGCACTGGGGCAGCACCAGGCACGTACAGGCTGGGGATGTTACAAACCACCCAGCTAGTGGAGATGTGAGCAAAGATTTGGGGGGGGTGGTGTCAAAATCGTGTACACTTGGGTGCCTCGATTGTGTCTGAATCTTTACAGATACAGCACAGAGACCTCTAATACAGCAATAATGTACTGAGGTTCAATTGCAGCGTTGAGTCGAGGGGAGGAAAAGCAGTTGTTTTACTCACCCATCGATAGATGTCACACTCTAAGCTGTTCTTTCAATTAATGTGACATTCACAGGTAGCAAAATCTCTTTAATTTAGGACAAATCTGTAGTATAGTGCAAGAATATAAGTAACGTTACACTAGTAGTACAGACAACTGTCTTTTACAGACTAGCGAAGGAGAAGAATGAGAGGAAGATGGAAAATGTTTCAAGTGAAATGGTTTCGAAGGGAGGTAGTCGTGGGCTGTCCTCCTTTATCCTTGTTCTAAGAATATAGTGCATGACTGCTTTTAATGCAAAGCGTGTCCCCTCGCTCTTGCTCTGCTGCAGGCTTCGAAAGTGCAATTTGCCATGTCCCAGTTCTGTCAGTCATTGTGCTGGGAGCTGTTGGCGCTCTGTCATCCCCGGCGGAGGGTCAGTCCGTGCTGAAACTAATATGGCCTGAAGTATTATGCAATTATCCTTTTGTGGTGTTAAAATTGCTGGCTTCTTGGCATTATAGTCATGCTTTCCGACTGCACAATTTAATCACCTGGAAAAATGGGAGGGGAAAAAAAGGTCAGGAGAGCCTCTAGGCAGTTATACAGAAGGAGGAGAGTCTTTGTTCCTCCAGAATCCCTACAAGTAAAAATGGCAAAATGTTCCATCAATAATGGCACAGAGACATCTGTACACATCTCCTCTCCCGCTTCCTTGAAATGCCACGCTGGAGCAGATCAAAATGCTTGTGGTTTAGTGCCATATCCCCAGCTCAGTCCAGTGCACAAGTGACTTTGGGTGTTCCTTTCAGTTTTCTTGTGCCTCTCTTCTGACCCTGTGAAAAGGAGAGAATGTCTTCTGTATCCCTTCCCTGTCTGTCTTCTACGTTGCTGTCTTATACAGTGTGTGCCATGACGTGTTCCCTGCCCCAGAAGCAAGAACTGGTGGGTCTGATACTGTTTTATTGCTGGTAGCTAATACAGTCTGTCCTTGTTTTAATTTGATGCTCTTTAAAAAAAGAAATATCTAATGAGAAAAATTATGGTAGGACAAATGTCTATTTCCCTTCTATCATTTCATTAAATGTTAGCATTTGCATGGTATTTTGAGATCCTCTCCTGCGAGTATTATAACTAAGTTGAACTGAGTTTTAGTACTAATACTTAGAATCATAGAATAACCTGAGTTGGAAGGGACCCACGAGGATCATCGAGTCCAACTCCTGACTCCACACAGGGTAATCTGAAAGTGAAACCATATATCTAAGAGCGTTGTACAAATGCTTATCGAATACTGTCAGGCTTGGGGCCACGACTGCTTCCCTGGGAGCTTGTTCCAGCGCTTGACCACCCCCTCAGTGAAAAACACTCTCTCTCTCTTTCATTTCCTTTTTATTTTTTCCTTTTTTCTTTTTTCCTTTTTTTGTTTTTCCTCCTTTTCCCTTTTTCTCCTTTTTCTCCCTTTTCCCCTTTCCCCCCTTTTTTTTTTCCCCTTTTCCCCCTTTTCTTCCCCCCCCTTTTTTTCCCTT
>JASVER010000026.1:6828398-6853889 GCA_030449065.1 Oceanodroma leucorhoa | reverse complement strand
GCGGCTGCCTGTGCTGCAAAGGCAGACGGTTTGCAGGGGCCGTGCAGCGCCGGGCCGGGAGAGGGCGGCAGCGCTGCTCCGGTGCGGCTGCCGCTCCGCCCGGCGGGCTGGCGGCCGGGAGGGAGAGACACCCCACCCCGAGAGGTGGAGGCAAGGGTAAATCACAATAAACAGTGCTTACCTACTTCTAATTTGGGGTTTACCCACTTGTAGTTATCTGATTTGGAACACCAAATACCTTCCTTTGCCCACTCAGCCGAATATGAGCGTCCGCTTCTTTACTACCTTTGCACTGGTCTGAATAACGAAAGGAAATGATCATGGGGCAAAGGGCTTCTCTCGCCAAGCATACTACGCAATCCCAAACGAGTGCTGCTAAGGAGCTGCTAATAATCGCATGAAGAATGAAAATAAAAGCCTCCTGCCACTCTTCCTACACCCTGAAGGAAATCGCTTCCTATCACCTGTATTGGAAAATCAGCCCAGCCTTTCTCATGTGCGTGTTCACAGCAAGAGACAAAATCTGCAGGTTCAGTCAGCCTGAATCACAAGCGGAGGGGATTTAGCAAGACAGGCCTCCTTCTTCAAGCACTTGTAAGAAACACATAAACGTTACAGTTTTGTAAGCTGTTGCAGTGTGTAATCAGGGAGAGGATGGTGGATACGTTTCTTTGGAGGTCGTGCTCTTTCAGCAGTGATATAACAATAGGAAATGGCTGGAATCAAATTAGCTGCTGTTACCTGAAGGCATCCCATCGGTAGGAGAGTTATTGGATGCGCTGAAATTCCTTCTCGCTCCTCTGTTCCCCAATGAACCTGCGCGCAACTTCCTCTGGGGATGGGCCAAGTATTGCTCTATTAGTATGCAGCACCACAGCCAGCAGGACAGAAAAATACACACCAGGAGGAGAGAAAATAGATGAAAAGCAGCAGGAGCAAAGTAAACGCTTCTAAATTCTGGACTGAAATTTCTCTCCACTGAGATTCCTGCTGGTCTGTGGGGTCATGACAAGACCTAAAATATTCTGAGGTGAGAGTGAGGTTGGTCTGCTTACCCGAGTTCAATTTTCAAAACAAAAATGAAGCCTAAGCTGGGAAGTAGGAGAAATTTTTTGTGATGGAGGGTAAGAACCCAAGAATCATGCCAATGGACACAGAGTGACAACCCTAAAATGCTCTGAAAGTATCCTAATCCATAAAGCTGTTGTGAAAATGATCTTTCTGGTTCTCTGGGTAGTTACATATCCCTGGTGTTTAGCAGTGTGCTAGACACTCCCCTTTGCATTGGATTTATCCGATAGCCAGCAACACCTCCAGTTCCCAGATGCTACCTCACCTGACGTCCCTGCAGCTTTTACATCGGCTGAGGGGCTGTCGCCAGGTTTTCTCCTCCATGTGCCACCACTGTCTCATCCCTGCCAAACAATAAGGACTCTCTGTTCAACTTACTCTTATAAATATCATCTATATAAATTTATCTTTATACAAATTAATTTATTTATGTGAAGGACAGCGTCGTGGTTTAACCCCAGCCGGCAACTAAGCCCCACACAGCCGCTCACTCACTCCCCCCCGGTGGGATGGGGGAGAGAATCGGAAGGGTAAAAGTGAGAAAACTCGTGGGTTGAGATGAAGACAGTTTAATAAGTAAAGCAAAAGCTGTGCACGCAAGCAAAGCAAAACAAGGAATCCATTCACTGCTTCCCATGGGCAGGCAGGTGTTCAGCCATCCCCAGGAAAGCAGGGCTCCATCACGCCTAACGGTGACTTGGGAAGACAAACGCCATCACTCCGAATGTCCCCCCCTTCCTTCTTCTTCCCCCAGCCTTATATGCTGAACGTGACATCCTATGGTGTGGGACATCCCTTTGGTCAGTTGGGGTCAGCTGTCCCAGCTGTGTCCCGTCCCAACTCCTTGTGCCCCCCCAGCCTACTGGCTGGTGGGGTGGGGTGAGGAGCAGAAAAGGCCTTGGCTCTGTATAAGCACTGATCAGCAGTAACGAAAACATCCCTGTGTTACCAACACTGTGTTATCAGCGCAAATCCAAAACATAGCCCCACACTAGCTACTATGAAGAAAATTAACTCTATCCCAGCCAAAACCAGCACAGACACATAGGCAGTTTAGCAGCCAGTTCCTCGGGCAGCACAGTCCCGACCTCAGCTGCATCCTTCTCGCAGCCAGGTGCGCATTCAACACGCACATTCGTGCATGTGCACAGCAACAGACAGTACCATGAATGCACGGGAGTTTTATTTACACTTTTTAAAGCGTTTTGTTTACTTAGGTATGTGTTTGTATTTATCAGTGGATATAACATTTATTTCTGTAAATCCCATTCCCATACTGTCAAGCAAGCAAATATTCCTGATAGTCAATGGTAAAAAGCTACAGACTTTCTGAGACAGAGGTGGCAGCAGCCTGCAATTCCTCCTGTTCCTCTTAGCTGTCAACCATGAGAGCACCAGCTTCTCTAGGGAATGGTGTGTTGCACGGAGGCAGAAGATAGCTATAGATTTTGTTAAGATGTATTTGATTTACAGAATATATCCGACAGGATTCCCTTCAGGATCAGGACTTTCCTCAAGAGTATTCCTTGCATGTGAGCATTAACCCTATGGTGTCACCTATAGACACTCAGCTTGCTTTAGACAGCATTCTCTGTAAGGACGGAGCAAAAGATCTGCTAAAAGAGGATGTTAAAAGCATTCAAATCCTTCCCTATCAACCATAAACAGGGTGTGGTGCATATGTTAAAAACCCAGCAGGAAAGGGAAGAGTTAACTATTTAAACAACCATGTTAAGTAAGACCTAATTAGTGCTAATCTCCGTTTTTCCTTTTTGCCCCAGGAGCAGTAAGTGTGCACAGAAGAAGAGGAGGTTTGGGGGAAGAAGGGTAAGAGAGGTCAGCCTGCTATTAATTGCATCTTGTTTAGCTGGGTCACTGCAGCTGACCTCATTCAAATTTTTAATTGACATCTTGGTTTAAAATCCAAGATGGCAACACCATGCAAGATTTGTGCTTGCTCAGAGTCCTGCTGTCTTCATTTCGTCTCTCATTCTTTATCAAACACAAAATAATAATCAATATCAAAATTTCATATGCAGCTGAACATTTAAATTCAGCTGCGGTAGTGCCCGGAGGTAGAGTGAGTGACTCTTGTATTGCCATGCCCTGCCTGGTGCTGCACCTCCACTTCATCCAGCAAATGCGAATGTCCCTGTTCCCATCGAATCTGAGGGGAAATAGGATTGTACGGCATCCTTGGGAGCAAGGGAAAAAAATTAAAAGACAGGTGGTTAACTGAAAAAAAAGGAAGAGTGAAACATCTGAAGCGCTATGAAGACATTTCCCTGGACAAAGGTTTCTGAGAAGATTATCCTGCAGTGTCGCAGGGCTGAGTGTTGCTGACCTGAGGTGGGCTGTGCCAGCTGGCCCACCTGAGTTTCTGTCCTTCTGTCTTCACTTTTCCTCTTTTCAACAGAGAGATCTGACTGTGGTCAGCGGTAAATCTATTTGCAGATCTTGCCAAAAAACCTCTCAGAAATCCAAGAATTTCCCTACAGAAGAGAATGTAAGAAGAAAGTATTTTTGTGTTCATTTCTCCTGAGGTGCTCTGAAATTTAAGGAAGAGGAGAAAACTGAAGCAATAAGCTTTTCTTTAAGTGCCTCAGGAGGTAATACTGATTCAGGCTTAGTTTAATCACCATGCCTGGGTAAACTAATATTCACTAATCCACTCAAAATTGTTTTTTAAAGGAGATGCACTTATGGGATCCTCTCCCTGAAGACAAGGGAATCTGAGGCACCCTCCACCCAACTGCCCTGAGTGAATGGGTGCAAACTGGAGCAGGCTGGGATCTCAAGATCTCAGAGTGGATATCCCTTTTCCTCTCCATCAGGAAAGTATCCTGTTCCCCGGGAGTTCCCTCTGCATGGAAAATGAGGCTCTGCATGGCTTTGGCTTCTGAGCAAGACTGACTGGATAAGTCATTGGTAATTTTAGGCTGAAGTTCCCACCTGCACTCAGTTATCTGCGCCCAGGGCAGAGCCATCTGTGTGACACCCAGCCAGGAGGGGGGGCAGCCTGGCTGTTCCCCCCCACATAGGTAAAGGTGTTGCAGAGCTGCTTTAAGGCGTGTTGGCTACTCACAGCTTGCTAGGGTTGGGGGGGGCAGCTGAGAATGACACAAGTGCCCTCACGCATCGGTTACACCTTCTCCAGCCCCTCATACCTCTTAGGCACCAGCTGTGGTCTTTGCTGTGCCAGAGGAGCTCTCCTTTCCCTTTGTACAGCCTGTCTCCTACAGGGCGACTGGACCAAATTTTAGAAAACGTCATCTTCTTGGAGAAAAAAACGTCATCTTCTTGGAGAAATATTCTCATAGCCTCTTCTGGAAAGTCAGTGTTTTTTATTAGCTGGTTTCCCAAAGAATTGAGGTTCATACAGTCATGCCATGTCCGTCCAGCCATTCCCCTTTCTGCCAAAAGTTTTGAACTTCCTGTCACCTTCAGCTGAATTCCCCAGAGAGGTAAAAGTTTCAGCAGCTTCAGTTCTTTGAGATTTTTGAAAACCATTAGCTGAATAGAGGACTAGAGGGAAAATTCATCGGAGTCTGTTTGACATCTGCCGACCCCCCCAAGCACCATTCGCATGGCCCCTGACCAGTCACACCATGTGTAGTCTCCTGGTGGGAGGGTAGAGACAGAGAAGGGGCAGAACATTTTGGTGGGATCTGGAAGGGGGTGTGAGGGCATGAGAAGGTATTGCAGAAGAGGGCCTGGGGAATGCAAGGAACCGGGCTTTGCTAGTTCTGGTGCTGATGGAGGAACTAGAAAAAAGACTGTAGATAGGCCTTGAGGATTATCAACACATTTATATCAAGAAGAGTGATTTTATAGTGCCAGGATATAATTGTCTGTTGCTCTAGTGTTACTGTTACCAAACCACAGTAGGGCCTAGAGCTCCTAGCAGAGATGGAAGTGCCAACGTGCTCGGCACTGTATGGATCCTCGCCCAGAGGTCTTTCACCCTGCAGAGACCCAGGGGATGGAAACTCCAGCCTGGAGTTCAAATCTTTGCTGACTGATTTTGAAATTGTTGGTAGTGCATTGATTTCCAGATCTGGGAAGAATGAAGCGCGATTTTGAGCCTGAGTGTATCCAAGGGGATACTTGAGAAGACCCGAGCTGAAATAATTGGCCTTTGGAAAGGGAATTGCTATGATCATGGTGTGTTGGGGAAAGATGCCTTTTTTTGTGCAAGCCTTAACTTTCCTCTAAGGCAGTGTCAGAGAAGAGAATAGGGTTATACAGCATTTATTTACAATGCTCTGCTGTTCATTTCTGCGGGTGTTTGTCAGGGATGCTTTTGGGTGAGAAGCTGGCAAAATGTTGATGTACTGAACCCTGGAGGGAAGGAACATTACTAGTCTGGCAAATGGAGAGAGTCCTGGCTGGAGACTGAAGGGAGAATGGTGCAGCACAGTGAAGTACATTCCCTGGCTCACTGTGAATTCTGCAGTCGTGAGCATTAGACTTTATTACTACCGGCTGCACTGGCTCCCGTTAGCGACTGGAGGAGGCTGTGAGGCTGAAAACTTCATCACCGCAGTCTAGAGGGCTCTTCCCTGTTTTATTGGTGTTGCCTCCAGAATATCTTATCCCTTTCTCTCTCCCCCCATGTTTTTGACCCTTTGGTCTCTCTGCCCTGTTAGTTTAGGTGAGAAAAGGCTCACCTCCAAACACAGAGGTGGGGGAACCCAAAAAACTCCCTGCCCTGGCTCCTCCCTGGGCTGTCTGCAGGGTGTCTCACAGGCTGAGGGGGTCCCTGCCTGGGGGTAGGGGACTCATCGTGAGGCGCAGGGGATGAGCGTCTTGGGATCGCGCAAGACTTATTATGGGAGGTTTTGGGGAGGAACCAAAGGTGAGGACAGGGAGGGATCAAGGTGGTCTGGGGAGGAACAAGTGTGGGAAAACAGAGGGATAAGGGTTTAAAAGGGACAGAACACGGGTAAGCAAGGGCTGGCCCGGATGCTTGTCTGCTCCCGACCTGTGCAGCCTGTCCTGTCTCCTTGTTAAACTCTTTTTTCTTGGGTGAGTGACTCCCTATCAATGTGTGCCTGTGTGTACAGGGTGCAGCTGCCGGAGTAGGACCAGGGGTCACAGGCACCCAGGCACCCGCGGTGCCAGCAACTGGAGCCAGTCTGGGTGTGTACGTCGGTATGTGATGAGGGGCAAACATTGAGCTGGACTAGTTGGCTGGAAGGGTAAGTGGCCAGGGAGCCGGGTATGGAAGTGGCCATAAGTCTGGGCTGGGTGTGCATGTGTCCTGTGCATCGTGAAGCTGGACGGGCTGGTGACCCAAGGGGTCCTGGCCAACTGGGGTCTGCTGGGAGACCTCTGTGTGTCTGTGTGTATCTGCACAGGAGGCAACTGGAGTGAGAGGATCCAGTGCCAGCTGCTGGGCAGGCTGAGTGTCTATGGGTACCGTTTAAGTTCCCATATAAACGGAGGATATATGGGATATATATCCGGAGGATACCGGAGGAATCCACATTGTATTCATACATATATATATTTTTTTCCCCCACTAATAGATCTTTACCCTGATCAGGCCGAGAAGGGAACAGGACAAGGCTCTTGGTGCTGCATGTGTTTGCATGAATGCTGAGTGTTTCTGTATTGATCTGTGCGGCTGGCGCCGTGTATCTACGTATGTACGTGGTGTATAGATACCTGTGTTTGTCTGTGTGCCTGCCAGGAATATATTCTCAGCTGTGCTACGGCTTGGACCCGGGGGAGTGGAGCTGCGGTGGCCTCTCCTCTCTCGGGCTGCCGGATCCGGCAATCCCTAACTAAACCCCGCTGACCCTGCTGGAGGGTACCTGCAGGGTGCTGTGGGTCCTCACCTTTGGCTTTGGGCCAAAATGGCTGTGTCTCTGTTGTGCGGCAGGCAGGCTCCAAAACAAAACCTGTCCCCCTTGCTCACCCAGAACGGTGGGCACAGAGAAAATATCCCTCCTGTTGCTCTACATGCTCAATCCTTCATCTGCTTCCCTAACCATTTTCCTACTCACTGATACAAGTCCTTGCAATGCATGTGAGCAGAATATAGATCTACAATGAGCGTTTTCCTTTACACTTCTGAAATACAAGAATTACCAATTGTATCAATAAGTAAAAATAATCTACTTTTTGGCTGGAGTGAACTTTTATGAATGATAAAGTGCTCTAGAAATATGACTCCGGATGGAAATCCTGACCCCTCGTTGTTCCTCATCTCAAAAGCCTTTCTCATATAAGCCTACAACAAAGTGAAGAAGCACCAGCAATCTCTCTCTGGCAGTAAATGAAATTCAGGTGACAAAACCAAATAAGATTTCTTTCTTCAGAATCATAAGATGATGTGATGGGTGCAGCATGGTGGAGTCACTGTAACGCGCTATGAACTTAAACAGAAGGTGATGTGGGGAAAAAAGTAAAGGTGGCTTTGTTCAGGTCATGGACTTAAGGCAAAATAAATACCAATAAGCTTGCTTTCACCAGGTCTGATCACATTTTAGATTTTCAGCTGAATTGCTGTACATACATTGCTACCAAGGCTGACCCCAATATAGTTAAAGTGGAATCTGGCTGTGGGACTGAATGGGCTAAATTTGGAAAGGAGATTGTAACTCATTTCTCCCCATTCCTTGCCCCCCCTTTAATTAATTGTTGCCCTTATTTATGCAGACAGGCCTTTTTCCCAAAGAAGCAGCAAAGTGATAGCTTGCAGAAAAATCAGTCTCGTGCTCTTCGGACATTTATGCTTTTCTTCTGGAGTCTCATATCTGTAGTTTGGTGACTTTGGCCAGACACGTAAGTAGGACTACACATGTGTGTAAGGTTGTACACAGCTGGAGCCCTGCCAAGTAAATATCCGGGCAAAGGCCCCCTTCTCACCGAAACACGGGAGGGGGCCGGGCGAGCTCGCGGTCAAACCCCTCAGGATGGTGCAGGGCACCGACCGATGGGGAGGAGGAGTTGCAGAGGCAGAGCTCGCTCCCCGAATGCAAGTCTCATGGGCCGCGCATCCGCTCCTGCACGCTGTGGCTCAAAACCCTCAAGTATGGGCAATTGCTCCCCCGGACAAGGTGTCAGCCCTAAAACCTTCCCAGGGCAGCGATATGTGGGGGCTGGATGGCTGGGTACCCCCGGCTGGCTGCACCGCGCTGCTTCCTGGGGTGTACCACTGGCCCTGGCATCACCCTGGTCACCTCGGCCACCCCTGCCCAGGACAACTGATTTTTTGGTTCCTACTCAGAACAAATCCAGTGATTCAGCCCCTCACAGGGGGAGGTACAGCTGACAGCAGGCTGCTCTCACCGGAGCAATTAACTAAAATTAATTAAATTAATACAGAGCAATTAGCGTTGCCACCTTCCTGAAGCCTGCTGTTGCACGATCTGTCCGTGGCTGGGATGTCCCCCACTTCCCTTGGGAAAATAGTGCCTGGGAGAGCATTGCCCCTGCCAGAGTGACCTGAACTGATGTGCTCTTTAGGGGAGATGTAGGGAAAGGTGGCTATCTAGAGCAGGCCACTGCTTAGGTAAAATCACGCTGGTAGGATATGTAAAGACCCTGGAGCATCCAGTCCTGAAGGAATGTGAATTTTCTGCAGTGCTTCTGGCAGTGAACAGGCTGCTAAATACTCCCAGCTGTTATTCCTCGTTATTTTTGCCATCATTGTGAATACCTGTGCAATTCAAGGTAGTCACACTTTGCTCCTCCGAAGTGCTCTGGTGCTGAAGATGGATTGAGAGCAGCCCTGTGGAGAAGGACTTGGGGGTACTGGTGGATGAAAAATTGGACATGAGCTGGCAATACGTATTCACAGCCCAGAAAGCCAACCGTATACAATGCTGTATAAAAAGCAGCGTGGCCAGTAGGTCAAGGGAGGTGATTCCCCTCCGGTACTCCGCTCTGGTGAGACCCCACCTGCAGTGCTGCATCCAGCTCTGGAGCCCTCAGCATAGGAAGGACGTGGACCTGTTAGAGCAGGTCCAGAGGAGGGCCACAAAAATGGTCAGGGGGATGGTCACCTCTCCTATGAGGAAAGGCTGAGAGAGTTGGGGTTGTTCAGCCTGGAGAAGAGAAGGCTTGGGGGAGACTTTATTGCAGCCTTTCAGTACTTAAAGGGGGCTTAGAAGAAAGATGGGGACAAACATCTTAGCAGGGCCTGATGCGACAGGACAAGGGGGAATGGTTTTAAACTGAAAGAGGGTAGATTTAGATTGGACATAAATTTTTTACAATGAGGGTGGTGAGACACTGGAACAGGTTGCCCGGAGAAGTTGTGGATGCCCCATCATTGGAAGTGTTCGAGGCCAGGTTGGACAGGGCTCTGAGCAACCTGGTCTAGTGAAAGATATCCCTGCCCATGGCAGGGGGGTTGGACGGAATGACCTTTAAAGGTCCCTTCCAACCCAAACCATTCTATGATTTTACAATTCTAAGATGGGAGATAAAAACCACTACTACGCAAAGCGCAGCCCCGCAGCAGCCCGGCGAGGCAGGGGAGTGTTTCGGCGAGGTAGGAAGGGGCTGATGGCTTGCTCGAGGCTTGGGCTGGCTGTGCCACATCCTCCAGGCTGGCGGGCATGGCTGCCGAGGGAGGCTCGCCCCGTGACAAAGCAGCGAGCGGACCTCAGCGGCTGCCAAGCGTGCGGCTCCTGTTTGCGGTGCAGGGGGGCTGGGGGCTCCCTGCCCCCCGGGCGGGCCAGTCGCTGCCGTCTCCGCTTGTCGGTTTGAAGCGTTTCATCCAGCGTTCCCCATAGGGAGCAAAAATGCAAAAGTTTTCATAAAAAAGGAAGGGAGGGAGGTAAAGGAGCAAGGGATAAAACTCACCCTGGCTGGCCGGTTCAGCCCTGCAGTGGAGAGCTGCCCTGAAAAAGGAGCGAGGTAACGTAACCCGCTAGACCCAACCAACTTAGTCATGAAGTTCTACATTCAGGCTGAAACTTTGCTTTTTATATGTTTGCCGAAGCGCTTGGAGGGGAAGGGGAACGAAGAGAGATGCTGGAGCTGCAGCTGCCTGGCTCTCAGGGGAAGACACTGATCTAAGCATTTTCTATATTCAATGCAGTTTGTTTGTATTTTCCCTAAGATATATTCCCTATATATTATATATACAAAGATATACGCTGTATTTTAAGGAAACATATCTCTGAGGAGAATTAAAAAAGCATTTACTTAACAAATCATGTCTGTTTCTCAAGTAGATCTCTGATGTAAGGCAAGGAACCATACATATTTAAACTTGGAAGTTGTTTTTCTGTGTATGATTAAAAGAGATTTCTAATGTATATGGTGTTGCTTCTCCTGCTAGCTGCAACCTGCTTCATAACTTATAAGGGAAATTTCAGTGCTGTCTATTGAACTGTGACAGAAACAAAGGAAATTTTAGAGGACAAATGAAGGATGCTCTTGAAAACCAGGGACGTTAATTGGTACTCTGCTCTGTATTGATCTCACTCTTCTGCTTCTGAATTTGACCGAGGTTCTGCAACCCCAACCCAGGCAGATTGCCATTAAAGAGTTTTTGTCTGCATTAACCCAGCAGCATTAAACCCTCTGTGGTTCTGACATCCACCTTGCTTTCCTTTTCCTTTTTCCACCAGAGATGCCCATCTAGCAGACTTTCCGTCATCCCATACCCTGCCCTAAAAATCACAGGAATTTTCCCATCCAACTGGTCCATTAAAAATTGTCCAGCAGTCCCTGAAAAAAACACCCATATGGCTTGCAAAGCATGGGTTAGTCTTTTTGCACTTTTATGTTTCATTCTGTGGAATTGCTGATAGTGTTGTAGCTTCAAGTTTCTCCACATTAATTGCAATGATATTTTTCAGTCTTTTCCTGCCAATGAAGCTGCTGGCTTTCGATCAGAAATCACATGTGTGCTAGAAAAAAGCAGCACATTGCTGTCAGCTGGCTCCCGTCTGTTTTGCCATGGAGGGAAGGATGAGGTGCACAACATGGAGCTTCTGCAACTGGGGAGAGAAAAGGTATAGCATACACAAGGTATACGAAAGTAAGTGGTAAATAGGGGCTTAAAACCCCGATAACCAAACCCAGGGGCCCCTGTTTATACAATATTGGATTTGAATCGAATAGACATTGTTTCTATCCCTAGATTCACTGCTGAGCTGAGACTGACTGTAGATTGCCCACCTACCTGCGCCTCTGTATGTGAATTGGAGATAAAGATGCCAGACCCCTTTATAAAGTGCTTTGGGGCCTGCTGATGAAAAGCAGTCAGCATTAAGTGAACATGAAATGCCTTCTTTGTCATGATGTGGCATCTTACACAATCAGCCCTATGGGCACATTAAAAATTATTTCTGCGGAGTGAAAAGGCACTAATAGATATGTAATAAACAGGTGAAGAACCAAAGATAAGTAAAGAACTCCTCGTCACTTATCTTTACCAGCTCCCACTAGCTTGGCTGAAAAGAGGCATCGCACGCAGCCTGTTGGAGCACAGCCTGCACACCAGATGAATTACGGGTCCAGGGTTCAACAGGGACGGCCAAGCCTTTCTGCAGAGGGAGGAAGACCCACGCTGAGGGTTATCATGTTTCTCCCTAGGAGATTTTGGGTACAAAGATGCCCACGTGTGCGACGTAGTGCCTCCTTAGTAGCCCCCGGGTTTCTGGGGAGCCGTGGGCGTGTTGTGTGTGCCTCGTACAGATGGTGTTCGTGTGCTGAGTACGCACAGTGCTGCCAGCAAGGACCGGACCTACAGCACGGCCGCGCAGCGATGCTGTGCCCACGCGTGGGAAGGGCTGCGCTTGCCAGGCACCCAGCGCACAACTGGTCGGTTCTTCCACTCCAGGGAAGCCCAAAATTTCCAGATATATCTCACGTGCAGAAACGCCCACTGGTCTGCCAGACGACCTGGCAAGACGGTCCTGAATAAAAGCAAAAGCTCCCCTCAAATGCTGATTTGGCACGGTGTCCATGCAAAGGAGACAAGCTGGAGACATCCAGGCACCGTATCTGTGCCCCAGCCGCGGCTCCTCTTCTCCTCCTGCACTTATTTGGTTGTTAGTACCCTCTGGGTACCTCTGCCCATGTGGAAACCACACTGTTTTGGGCTTCACGGCCAAGGGAAGGACTGATGGGGTTTTGCCACGTGGCTAAACCTCTGCCGGGGGGTTTGGGAGACTTCTGGGTTCATTTTCCTCATCACCCGCAGGGTTACGATGCAGCCCCCGTGCATTGCCGCCAGCATGCCGCTGCCCGACCCGCTCGCCAAGGGGCATGAGCCCCGGTTCCCTCCTTGCCCCTCCGGAGCCTCTGCTGTGGCAAAGAGCTGGGGGTCGATGTCAGCGGGAAGGGAGGAGGGCGGTCACCAGGCGCGAGGTTATCTCCAGCTCCTTTGCTCTTCCCCACACGCGGGTGTTGAGGGGAGCTCGTTGCAGACCGAAGGAAGGGGAATACTTCGGGGGGGAGGTTACCAAAATGCCCTGCAGCCCGGCTCGCCGGCAGCAAACATTACACTCGCCTCTTTCCTAGGGGAATTGCAGGGAGTCCAGCTTTGTTCGGGAGGGAGGTTTGACAGGGCTTGCGTGATGAATAGTGTGAAAAGTTTCCAGTGAGCAATTAAAAAGAGGCGGGGTCGGGGGGAGGACTCTTTTAGCATTTTTCCATGACTGTTCGGGTAACTGGAAGAGCTACTTGTGAAACTCTGAAGCAACAGTGAATTCCTGGAGAGAGACGAGATGCCCCAAAAGCTCTGTTTCTGACAAAAACTGTTCTGAGTTTTGCTCCCTGCAAACAAAAAGTGAGCAAATGCCAGACCAGTCATCCAAGTAACTCTACAGTTCAGTGCTTGTTTTATGCCGACTCTTTTGGGGACCTCTTGTAAACAGATTTTTTTTCAAGTTCCCTACTTTCCCTGTCTTACTTGAAATTTCTTTTGAACATCTTCATCTTCCTTTTCTAAGGCAGCAAATTCTGCTTCTCTCTTCTCTCTTGCCTCTTCCCTTCCCTTGCGTCATCTGTGAAGAGCACAGAAATTTCCTCCACATATTGATCAGACGTTCCTGCGCCGGTAATTTCTGTTTTGTCTCAGGCGATCCATCAGGCTTGGGTGATTAAAAGGTAATGACTGTACGTGGTATACATCTGTTCTGCTACTGAGAAGACTTTTCTATACCGGTATACTGGGCACGGCAAAGCTCTCCCAACCTTGAAGATGAACTGAGTGTAAAAAAATTGTCCATTTGAACCAGGCTTTCCGGAGTCAGTTGATGGAGCACTAAACAGTTACAGGCGCAGAAACTGGCAAGATCACGGTTTTGCCATGCAAGCAGCAATTTGATTAATGTGGCAGTTATTTGACGGGAAATTAGGAGAGAGTTTTGAGAGTCATGAGAGGAAATTAGGCCATCTTAGGCTTTTAAAACTCTTTAAAACTCAGTGGTACTCCTCCTCCCCTGGAGGTTTATGAGCATGCAGGCAACTTCTGTATTTAATCAAGAAAGCAAGCACAGCACAAAGGCTGAAAGATGTTTTTCAGGGGCAGCGGGACTCAATCTTCACGTGATATCAGACCAGAAACTCAGCATCTTGGTTTGCGTACTCCAAATCCTCAATCACATATCTCACTTTGCCGAGTGCTGAGGTCTAATTTAGAAGCACTCTACAGCATCGAGTGCTGAGCATGGCCTGACTGGCACCTCTGGAAGTCTCCTTGACCTCAGAGGGATCTCTCAGTAGGTTGGACTGTCTGTCCAGAATGAACCTTGGTTCCCTCCAGCAGAGGGAAGTAGCCAATATGTCTGAACTATATGTGGAAAAGAGGGCCCCGTGGTATGAATCATCTACTTCCCCTGGTGGAAACAGGGTGGTTCTAATCAATGTGTTACAAAAAACCAGAGAAACCTCTTTCCTGCGAATGATCAACATAAGCCGGCTGCGTGACAAGTCTAAATCAAGAGGAGTAAACTTGGAGTCAGGCAGCAGTGTTGAGGATGCCTTGGAAGCTTCTTGGTGTTAATGAAGGTTTCACTGGGATTTCAAGACTTTAAAACTGTGCTTTTCTACCAAACGTGGGAATGCAAAATTAATGCAGACGCAATAACCATAGCCCAGTGGAGAGGTTTTGGGCTGGAACTCAGAAGATCTGGTTTCTGTTTTGGGATGTGCTGATTGTGACATGGGAAAATACTCTGTGCTAGATTTAGGAGAGTGAGATGGCTGTCTGAGTTTAATATTTTTGGCAGTCACAAAATCCAATTTTAACTTTCTGTGCTCCCAACATTTCCACGTGCTTAACTTTCCAATGGTTGAGTCCCCAGGGTCAAAGCTTTTTAACCTCCAGTCTGGAAACTACTAACGGTCTGTAAGATATCAGAAGGTGATCTGTGGAAGCACCACAACTTAAAAACAAAATGAAATTATCGCTGATGACAGCATGAATAGACAGAATGTGAAAAATACAAGTACTGAATATTCCTAATTGTATTTGGTTGCAAATAAAAGCTACTGTGGTGACTGCACAAATTAGCCTTTGGATTTGTTTCCCAAAAGACTTAAGTTGCTCTGGATTTGAGAAGCATCACTCTCAACAAATGGCTTTTTGCTGCTGTCCATGCAGCCAGACATGCACGTCTCTGACAAGGCTGAGCTGCATGTCTGGTGTCTAAATGCCATCAGGGTGCCCAAACTGGTGTTTCTCCAACCTGTTCTGCCTCTGGAGGCTTCATCAGGTCTAAGTTAATCTCACCTCCCCCCCCAGCAAGTCTGGAGGCAGTTGGTATTTTCCTTCTTAGGCGCGAACTCTGCAGTTAAGGCATTAGTTTAGGTTGCGGGAGTATCAAATTCAACCCCCACATCTGCCCCGAGGGAACATGAAACTTCATCTCCCACTTTTTGGGAGGTTGCTCTTGCGTTCAGGCTCTCCCTCCCAACGGAGCCCTCCCACTCCCTTTGGAATATTTGCATCCTTCCTAAGCTAACTATGACCTTGCAGCTCACACAAGAGGGCAATTGCTTGTGAAGAGGAGGGAAGACTTGAGGTCCAGTCCCTGCTCAAATTAAGAGCTCAGTGTTTTAGTAACACATTTGCTAACAAGGTTTTAAAGAAAGGCAGAGCACTGAAATGGGGAGCCAAGGCAGTAAGTAAACTTCTGGAACAACCGCTTATTGAAGTGATGAACAAGTTTTTTTCACTTGGAGCCTTTATTGCAAGTAAGGGAAGTGTATTTCCTTTATTTAAGTTTCTTTGGTTTGGCTTGGTCAATGACTTGTTCATTAGAAATGAGAAATTAATTACAAGTTAAAAAAGCTGGAAATTTCTTTTTCCTACCTGCCAGTCTATGAATAAACACCAGGGCTGACATCTACTCGTTCTAGGCTGTTTAAGCACTGGTTAACAGTTTATTTCATGAACGACAATTTTCTTCATTTAGTAATTCATTTAACTTTAAATACAAAATGTGTTTTGACACCCTCTTCTTCTTTTACATCCAAATAGTCTAATGTGACTTTATTTAATAATAAAAACCAATGCTGCCTTTTTGTATGTTATTATAGCCTAATTTCTATCCAAAGGCAATTCAACATAACTCCTAAGAAAAAGATTGAATTACCTAGTAAATACAAAATATCATTTGCCTTTTTCTAATATAAGGTAAACATTAAGCATTTGAATAAAAATTTCAATTGTTTAAGCATTTCATATCATTCATATATTTCATATACATATCACATTCTAAGTTAGCAAAACAAGAAAGTATGAAATATAGCAAAAGACTTCAGGTGCTATGGAAGAAATCTCTTACCAACTACTAGGAACCAACCTTTCTTTGGCAAAATGATTAAATAGAAATGCAAAACAGGAGTAAAACCTGGTGACTTTATTCAAGGTCACTTGCTTTCTCCTTTAAGTGACAATTAAAATAGATTGTTTAAATCCCATGCATACGAATCGCTCCACCCAGCTGATTTTTCACAAGAGGAGGTAGCAAGTTGACGTGCCTCTGTGGTCACGAAAGAGAGGAGGAAGGAGGCACCCTGCTAACCCTGTCGCTGCTGGCTGCGTTTCGGTTCACCTCTGCTCACTCCCAGCCCTCCCTCGCACAGGCCTTCCAGCAAATGTACTTTTTGCTTCACGTTTCTCCCTACCGCCTTTCTGAGCAGTGAGGCACTCGTGTTTTCTGCCTGGCCTTTCCCCTTTTCAAACACCCATCTCTCTACCCTTCTCTCGTCCCGTTTATGTTCCCCACAGATCTCTCGTGATGGAGAGAGACCTCTGAAACCATCACGGAGGTCTCACCAGAAACACTTGGAAGAGCCAGAGATTTCCTTGGAACAGCAAGTCGCGACCCGTGAGGTTTCTAGGGCACGCAGAGAATGGGGACCTACTGGGTCTGAAGGGAGAAAACCAGAGAGCTGGAGTTTGGCATCCCGGGAAGTCAGGAGATGAAAAGCGAAGCAGCCTTGATGCATCGGTTCAGCCCAGGGAAAGAGATGCTATTTACCGTGGTGCTTGTTACCTGGGACTCATCTGCTCCTTCCCTCCTTTCTGTCTGACTCTCAGACTCACTCCGGCATTACCCGTCCTGCCCACGTTTTGTAGTAAACCAGCCCAGCCCAGATGCAGCGTAGCTCCCCTGGATGCCTGCGGGAGAGTTTCAAAATCCCACCGCACCACTCACTGCAATTACATCTTCTTCGAGGAATAGGAAGGACTCGGGCTCTGCAGCGTTTCCAAGGGCAGCCCAGTCCTGCTGGGATGCTGCTGTGCGTGCAGGTTACCAAACTCCCTGATCCCGGCTGTTGCCTCTAAATTATTCCAAGACTGTAGAATTGCTTTTGGGGTTGGTTGTTTTGTTTGATTTTTTTTTTTTTCTTCAAAATAAACATGCTGAGTGCAGTGTGCTGGCAGCCCTCAATATTCAGATCAAATACCACCGCATGACGCGCTGCCCAGGGGATAAATAGAAATAGGAGATGACATTGGGGGCCGCTAAAACTTGTTAGCTACCGGTTAGCTTTACTGCAAGTTTGAGGTGGGGGAACCGACTCAAGGCAGGTTTGTTCGCCTTGAATGAAAGGCATAACTGCAGGATTGTAAAGTCTCGTGACTGTGCTTATTTGCGGAGTTTAAGACAGAGAAGAGCAGGATTTGCATCTGCATGAGACTGCTTTGAATCTAGGCTTAGGGCATTTGCTGTGGGAAAAGAGTTAATATTTCCTGGTCCTTAATTGTCATGAAAATGAGTCATGATTTAATTCTGGGCCATTTTCTATGCCAGATGAACGGCACAGTGATTCTTTGCTCAGATATCTGAAATGATAAAAACAATGCGAAGATGAGAACGTCACATTCCAACACTCAAATCACAGAGTTTCTCCTTACCTCAACTGGGATCTGAAATGCCTGCATTTTTTCAAGTGTGAAATGAATGAAAGAAAATGCAAGCATCTCTCCTTTCAGGATGCGCATGATTTCATGGCGTTTCATGCTTATTTTTGACTTGTCTTTGAGCCTTGCCCAATCACAACCTTTACTACATTGAAAACTATTTCTCTGTGGAATCAATTCTGGTTAAATTGAGGGTAAATTCTGAGGGTAAACGCTTTAACCCTGGATTTATAAGAAGGTTTGTAAATGTGATTAAAGCCAGCCTAGCTTTTCATGGTAAATAATAACAATTATGCATCTGACAGAGATATTTAGCTGAACGTTGCCAGCGATGGCATTGCTGTGTTCAGCACCCTCCTTTGTCTTGTCTCTTGTTAGAACAATAGGAGCACAGTCACACATTTTACAATGTCCCACATATACTCTATGTGGGACACAGCCCGATGTGTACTGCATTAGATTCATGATTCCATAATGTCCTTAATAAAGCTGCCCTACTTTCTTTGTTGCTATGCTTTTCTAATATTAGAAGTGCTGAGTGCTATAGCATAGCCTTATTAATATTAAAAAAAATATTCTCCTATTACTAAGTGACCCTCATTCATCCACTTTTGGTCATTTGTCCTACACTGAAAGGCGATGTGTCCTTAAACATCGGAAAGGCACGTATGCAGCTGGAACGCTATCCTGTGCATTATAGGTGAGATGAGTGGCAACTGGAAGCTCCCTACTGCAGCCCTCGCTCTGATGAGAAGTCATGAAGTCCTTTCATGATGGTTTATTTAATAAACCGCAGTTGCTGCACCAGTTTCTAAAATGCTAAGTATCCGTGTTATTCCTAATGATTAATGCCTGAAGTCTAATGATGATATATATAGTTATCTGAGCTGTTAAAATACTTTTGAAGAAATATTCTCCTCTTAAATAAAGTTCCTTTGAAAAAACGTATTTTCATTTCAAGGGGAAGATTAAGTCTTGCTTAAATATTAACAGGAATTTCTGGTGTGGAAATTATCTGTTTATCTTGAGTTGGGAGGCAGTCTCTAGCTGTTATGATTTCAAAGAACATCTCAAAAATGTAACCTCATTAAAAGCGGTGCCCGGTTGCCTGCCTCGGTTTGGAGATTTCATGAGAGAGCCGCTCTCTCCTGTTCGTTTTGACGATGATGATTCAGGCCGGGATACCAGAAATCATTGACTTTTACCGTGTTCCTTCGGGCACATCAGGGAAGGACCTGTTCTGAACGACGGCAGGCACGGGGCAAGGCAGAAGAGGAAGGGGAAGCGATTAAGCCTGATTTCAAGACGGAAGTCTCCAGCTTTGAAAAAGCCAAGAAATACCTTTGGCTCTTAGGAGGGAGAGAATTAAAAAACCATCTGATTGTTTCTTTGTTACAAGGAAATCAGGGCTGCAAGTCTCCAATCCCCTGAAGCCCTTGACAGCGTCCTCTCCTCGCCCCGTGTGGGTGGGGACCCAAGGCACCCCAGGGATGGACTGGTCCTCCTCCTCTGACCAGCAGGTGCTACTGCCTTCCTGAGGAAGACAACCCTCACCTTCTTCGCTACGGACATTATGCAGATTCGATACTCACCTGGATTGAAGAAAGAACCTCCAGAAAGAACCAAACCCAATGGTTTCACTATTGCAGATAAAGGAGAATTTGCAAAGAGCCTGTAGCCTAGAAACTGGACTGGACTGAATTTACCCTCTGTGCAAATAAAGAACAGATGGTTGACCATTATTGATTTAATGAAGCAAGGTCACAGAGCAGGTAATGCAGGCCAGACTTCAACACGATCGCATCAGTACAGTTGACAAATCTAAAGCCCGAGATTTAACAGCGTTACAGTCTTAAAGAGCCTGATTTTAAGGGAGCAATAGCTGTGCAGAGGCACTCCAGTGTCCGAAAGCAAACCGCACTAACCCTGCTTGTGCTACTGGTGTAGACCAAACTAATGTTTTTTCTCATTGTTTTTTTTTTCTCCATGCATAAAAAAGGAAGACTTGTTAACTTGCATTTATTTGTTCCGATTAAAAATAATCACAGTATCAATCCACAGCTCCATATACACATGCCATAAATTCGAAATCGAAGTGGAAACAAATGAGGAAGGCTGCTTAGGATCGTAGGATCATACTTCAGGCTGGCAGGGACCTCAGTAGGTAATGCAGTAAATACCACTGCCTCGGCACCTTTCCCAGCAGGGGGAAGAGAGGGGTGACATTTCAGTGTGTCCGGGAAGCTAACAAATCTGGTTTCGGACAGATCATAGGAAAAGTGCAAGTCTCTGTACTGAGTATCATAAAAAAAAGTATGCGTAAAGACCAGCAGCAGGCCACAAGCCTCCATTAGAAGAGAGCACTCTCTTCAGGCAGTTAGCTGGGTTCATCTGTTCCCAGGAAACAGGTAACTCCTGGGATACGGTATCTTCTTACCGCACACGGGACATGGCTTGTTGCAACAGGTAGACAGAAATTCCTGCCTACCCTGCCTGAATCACTGAGTCTTTGTCAAACAGCAGCAGGTTTTCTGTTGTGAAATGTAACTGATTTGCAGTATCCTGGAAGGCTGTCCAAACCTGCAGTACTTAACAGATCTGACATTTAAAAATTATTCATGCAATAGATACATTTTCCTTTAAAACCTATTCCAAACTGTCTCCGTTAAGGCTTCTTGCAAGTTGCGTTGAAGTCCCAGCTGCTTTCAGAGAGAGGACACTTGGGGAGGGGGGTGACTGATTCCAGCACGGAGCAATCTTGTGCTACATTCCCATATAAAAGGGGGTTTCCGCCAAACTGAACCCTTTCAAAACCCACGCTGCATGGGCAGGCTTAGAAGTCAGGAAATCACACGTGCTCCCTTTCACACACTCCTGCATGACTAATAAAGTGATGATTCTCTGCTATTTTCATCCTAAAGTAACATCTCAGCTGCCCTGCAAGCAACGTGCAATGTTCTATTGCTAAAATAATAACAACTTCAGCAGCGTATTACAGCTATTTGCACAGCACTTAACAAGTGTGGGATGACACAAACTACTGCTTAGGCTCAAACCCATTTTTCAGAATTAAGAATTTCTATACGACTCATTCACCCTGTAATTTTTTTTTTCCCCAGCAAAGTACCGATATGAGAATCTCCTTCTCCATGGGTCTACTTACGTATTTCAGCAACCATGGATTCGCTAAGGTGGCTTAGTATGCTTTAGCTGCTTCTGCCCAGTCCATTGCATTTGCCCAGGGTCTCTGGATGCCTGGCAGGAGCCCCGGCAGAGCAGCAAACGGCCAAGGCACAGGTACAGAAAACTAAATTTATTGTGGGCAGGAATCCCGCCTCCTGTGCAGATCCAATACCCGGTGCTGTGCTCTAGGTATGTTTTGGGTATGTCTGATTTGCTGAAGGCACTCTGAAGGGATTTCAACTGCAGGTGCAACACATCTGGTGATTCAGTGCCCGCACGTGTGCTGTCTGGTGCTTACACCCATGTTTCTGTCAGGAGGGAATGACTGATGTGAGCTTTAAGCACGTATTACTCCTTCACGGGGCATGGTTGTACCCATGCAGCTATGTGCCCATTCCTTCCTTTCATTAAGGGATCCCCTGTCCATCTTTGCTAACAGGTTCTCCTCCTGCTTTCTCACCTTATTGAACTGTGACTGATAGGAGCTTAGGAAAGCCAGCTAGCCCAAAATTGTGTCTACCAGCTGAGTGCCCCATTTCAGGTGCCTAGTTGCTCTCACGCACCCCAGAAACGCAGACCCAACAGAGAACATTGCACTTGTTTTCTCTGAGCCTCATTTCTCCCCTTGTGATGTGGGAATACATATGCTTGTCTTCCTTCGTAGGATGTCCATATTGTCAAAGAGTGGAAACTGTACTTATTTAGGTCCTTCTCCACGCCTTAGTGAACAGAGCACCAATGCCTGCAGAAGTATCTTGTTAGTGATGTAGTTTCTTGAAACCTCGCTGGCTTCCTTTCAACTCATCCACACTTGGCCTACACATCTTCTAAAGAAAGGCTCTGGAAACCGGGAAAGAATAAACTCAGAAAATGTGCTGAACAGGCTCAGAGAGTCCAGGTACGGGCATAATTCTCATTGACCAGAACGAAGAACGGCTGAATGTGTTAGGAACCCTTTGCTAGCACATGTGGTCTACTTTTCTCTAGTTCTCTCCGTTGCACTTTGGACCATTTAATACTACAAATGTTAAAGCAGTTCCTGCCTTTAGATCCCAGAGCAAGAACTTCTGTGGGTTGTCTCAGTGGAAATGCATCCAAAGAGGCACTAAAATGAAGCGTATGGCTCTTTGCAAGAACAAATTCCTGTCGGCCTGAGAAACTGCCAGTTGAGTGGCATTAGACGCAGAAAAGGACTTGAGCAACTCAGCTCACACATCCTTTCTCATGCTGCATACTAAAGCTCTGGATGAGTCAGTACGGCTGAGTGGGAGAACCAGACAGGTCTGAATCACCACTTTTTCCTCATCTCTGAAGCACTATTATTTCCACGCAAATAATTTCAAGTCTCAAAGTCATAGAAGAAGCCCAGTAGTGGTGATTGCAAACCTCATACCCCAGAAGGAGCCAAGTGGTTAATGGAAATTCACAGCTGCTTCATGTTTGAAGACACTGATTTATGTAAAAGGAAATTAGCTAATTAATCTTAAAATCCTGGAACTTGAGAAGTATTTGGAGAGACAGTAAGCTCCATTTCAGGATTTCACTGAAGCTATGTATTATTCAGCTCTTTCCATTGTTGTTCAGACTGATGTATGAGAGGTTTGAGAAACGCAGCTGTGGAGTCTGACAGGATAAATGTTAAAAAAGTCTGAAAAAGAACAGATCTTTTAAGTACGGAGAAGTAAGAAAGAAAAAGTGTGGGATCCTGGTACTCTATCAGGTGGATTTTCATCTTTCTGCTGAGTTCAGCAGGCTCTAGATAGAAACCTCTGCAATATGTGGGAAGACACCTTCACACATTCGGAAAGTAAATTGAGGACTTTTATCTGCTAAGTGTTACCTGTATCTGGAAGACCACCAATTTTCTGTGTTTTACTTACGCCAACAGATAACAAGTATTCGCACGTCATGTATGCTTGATTGATCCTTTTATACGTGTTATATATCCTTTTATATCTAGTACTTTCAACTTACTAGCTACTTTAATAATAATAAAACTAAATACAAAGCTAAATAAAAGTTAAATGAAAATAATTAAAGAAAAAGTAAAAAAATCAAGGATTTCTGACTTTTATAA
Source organism: Oceanodroma leucorhoa (assembly GCA_030449065.1). Lineage (NCBI taxonomy): Eukaryota > Metazoa > Chordata > Aves > Procellariiformes > Oceanodroma > Oceanodroma leucorhoa. The sequence goes on along the minus strand of JASVER010000026.1, from coordinate 6,831,207 downwards.
TCTCAACATTTATTTAAGAAGAAACCAATATAGTTCTACAGAAAGAACTTTATAAAATATATGAAATCCAACTGAGAAGACAGTTTCAAATCTCTGCAAACAACCGTATCAGAATTCTGCAGAAGAGCTAGTAAGTTAGGATTTCTCACATAAAGTTGGTGCTGTACCTATATGTACATTGTACAGTATAATGACCCGGAGCTACAAAACTCAACTGAAATATGTAAAAGGAACAGAGTTGTGACTGGAACACTTTTATTAGCTTCCTGCTGGTTGCTTTCATTTACAGAATTTAGAAACAGAAAAAGGATGTATGAGACTTTTACAGTTTTTTTTCTATGTGCAACTTATTTCAGGCTAAGAAAAACATCAAGAAAGAACAAAATTATTGTCTCTGTGAGAAAAATCTCTCTGTGTGTGTCTTCCTTGAAGGAAGCTTTGGCAACCTTAAGAACAAAATGCAAGCTCTCCTGACAAGGCTGGCAGGCTTAGAATTGGAAAGATCTAACATACAGAACATCGGAGGCTTCGTAGTTCAATACACACAGCCCAGGGAACCTCAGTCCTGGGAAGACACGTCTTCAAAGCCAAGCCCTTTGCTGCCGCCTTAACATTTTTGCTTTGCACAAGAAATCTTGCCCAGATTTGATAGTACTTCAAGTCAGGAGTAACTGCCGGCACTAGTGACGTGGATTTGAGCACAGATTCTGCTTTCACTCACGTTCTCAGTCGCCTACATCCCAGTCGAGGACATGGTCTGCATTACTGAAAGGCTGGTTGTCCTTCATTGGCTTCCCTCAGCCCTTCTGGGTGCTCACGAGGACAGGCAAGCGTAGCGTGGTGGCCCTATTTCACACAATTAATTGAGAAAGAATCGCACCCTACTCCAGTACAAATGGTATGGAGTATGTCCCCAAAAGTCCCCGCAGCAAAGGAGGGGGAACGCAGAGCCACTGCAGATTTGGCGTTGTAATGCCTTCAGAGGTTGACTGGCTACTGGAGCGCTGAGGGCGAAGCGCCGTTCGCTCAGCTTGACTCTGCAAAGCTATGGTAACCTAACCGGAGAAAAAAATACATTTTAAAAAGCAAAGCAAGGAAAAATTCTCTCTAGGAAAACAATAGACTTCGCAGAGTGTAATAATGTCGTTCCGTAGTCCTTAATTCCTATTTTGTATGCCTTACTGAAAATTTCTCAAAACAATGACCTTACATAGATCTTCATAAAGTGGCTTGTGCCTACTAAAATAATAAAAACTATATAATTACTAAATAAGCGTACAGCATCTCTTTCTCTTCAACCTCCACATATTTACCCTGTTCCTGTAACCTGGCTACTTTCTTGGGGTTTCTTATTATGCGCAGACGAGAAAATAAGACAAACAAGGTATTCCAAATTGCTCATCCTGGGAACACCCCGTATAAACAGGTTTGAATGTCTGATGGAGAGCCCCAACGCAATCTTTGTACTTTGAAGAAAGGTAATATCCCTGTGGTTATTTGACAAATGGATCTGGATCGTGTTTCAGTTGTCAGAAGCCAAAGAGTATCCATCTCCTTCGCTTCAGAGCTAATAGTGCATGGAAAGCAAAACATGTTTAACTCGCGGCAATCCTTTCAGCGTCTGTGCTTTTTGTAATAAAGAAGTGTTTGCTGTGAGATGGTGGCAGGAAAAAAAAACCCACCTCTTTTACAGAGTATGGCAAAGGAGTGCTGGCTCCCAAGCCTGATTTTTCGAACACTGATGGATTACGTTTGCAACATTGTCCCTGGCACATTTCCAGGAGTCTAATATAGGAAAGGTTTTTAATTTCTTTTGTCTTTTCTTTCCCTTTCCTTTTCCCTTTCCTCTCTTCTCATTCCTTCCTTCCTTTCCTTCCTTACTTTTCCTTTCTCCTAGGAACTGGTAAAAAAGGCAGTATGTGGAAAAACAACACCTTTATTCTTATCCTTCAGTTGGAATCAGGAAGTTTGATAATTTATTTTTTTTTAAGAGCGAGGTAGACAGCAGTGCAACTGGGCGGCACTCACTGGAGCTACCCTGCTTTCAGACCAGCTGATCTGTGCAGAGCCAGGGCAGAGATTCCCCTCCGTGAGAACGAGCTCTGCACAGATCTGTGCGGGGCCAAAGGGCGCCGCGGTCCTTGCCCGCTCCTGGGCCCGCCCGGCAGCCCTCGGGTTGGCGGGAGCTCGGCTCCGGAGGCCCATCGTTCAGCCCGGCCGGGGCAAAGGTGGGAAGAGCAGGAACTGGCATGGGGCAGTGCAGCGGTGCCGGAGGGTTTGCTCTGCCGCAGCGCCGGATTTCGCTGGCCAGTCCTTCCGACGCGAACCGATGTCACCAGTACAGCCGAAGAGACGTGATGTCTGTTAGGGGTGCAAACGAGCGGTTGCCTGGAACGGGTGGGTGGTGGGGGCCTTGCCTGGGCATCCCGGGGGGCCGGGCGTGGTGAGGGAGCTCCCCGGGGGCACCAGCCGGGGCCCGACGCTGCACATGGCAGGCGTTGGGGTTCAGGGCAGCTCCCCTCGTGCTTCAGGGCATCACATTTCTGGGGAACGGTCTCAGGAGGAGACGGACTGAAGGCCAGTGGACACGACCAGCTCATGCCAGTTTGCCGCTGTGGCTCTCCCAGCTCTCCTCTGCCTTCACCGGGCGTGACCCCCACGGTGCCCCATCACCACGGCCCCTCCGCGGCCCTCCCGTGGGGGAAGAGGCGGATGGTCTCCCGTGCCCGGCAGCGCGGGGGGAGACACCCCGAAACCCAGCCGCCAGGCGGACGGGAAACCCCCGCGGGCCCTTAGATCGCACCTGCGG
>JASVER010000026.1:6781118-6828177 GCA_030449065.1 Oceanodroma leucorhoa | reverse complement strand
GGTGCAGGAAAACCCGGGAGGTGACAGCCAGGCCCCGCCCTCCCCGCGGCGAGCGGGCGCCCGCGGCGAACATGGCAGAGGAGCGGCGCTGAGCCCCGCGCCGCCGCCGCCGCCCCCCATCCCACCTCCCCGCACTTGTTGGCCGCCTCCGCCGGGGGGAGGGCGGTTATCCCTGCCCGCCCCGCGTCCCTTAAGGGAGGGCAGCGCCGGCGCCTCCGCGGAGGCGTGTGTGATGGTGCGGCCATGGCGGGGCAGCCGGCGGCCGCGGCGCTGCTGAGGCGGGGGGCAGCTGGTCCCGGCGGCGGCGGCGGCAGCCGCAGCCGGCGGGGGCTGCCTGCCTCTCCCTCCCGCCCGGCGGCCGCCTCCCCCCGCCCCGGCCGGCGCTGAGGGAAGGAGGGAGCGCCTCGCCGTGCCGTGCTGAGCCGTGCAGCCCGCCTCGCCTCGCCCCCCGCCGCCTCGCCGCCGCCATGCTGCCCGGGGTGGGGGTGTTCGGCACCGGCCTGACGGCGCGGGTGATCGTGCCGCTGCTGAAGGCGGAGGGCTTCGCCGTGAAGGCGCTGTGGGGCCGCACGCCCGAGGAGGCGGAGGAGCTGGCCAAGGAGATGAGCGTCCCCTTCTACACCAGCCGCATCGACGAGGTGCTGCTGCACCAGGACGTCGACTTGGTCTGCGTCAACTTGCCGCCGCCGCTCACCCGGCAGGTCGCCGTCAAGACCCTGGGTGAGTCGGGGCGGCGGGGGCGACCCCGCTCCGGGCTCGGGCTTCGCGCTCGCCTCGGGCTGAAGGAAACGAAACCCCACCTCAGCGCGGAGTTTTTCCTCTGCTTTGCTTCCGCCCCCCACCCCGCCTTCCCCGTTCATTTGGAGAGGGGCTGGCCGAGTCGCGGGTGCCCGGCGCCCCCCGCTGTAGGAGGCCGAGGGGCGGCGGGGGGGATGGCGCTGCGGCAGCCCGATGTGACATCCCGCATCCCCGGTCCCCGCCGGCGTGGTCCCTGGCAGCAGGCACCCGCCCCTCCGGGATGCTCGGGCAAGCCTGGGCAGGGCCGGGCCCGCCACCCAGCCCACGCAGCGGGGGAGGGAGTGGGAGGAGGGAGCAGGTGCCATCCTTATGACGGTAAAAAGGAGAAAGTCAGGGTAAAAAGGAGAAAATAATCATCCTGTTTGCGTTCGGCCGGCGGTTTCCATAGGCGCCTGGCAGGGGAGCGGGGAGCTGAGCATCGCTGCCGCGCTGGGGGCACCCGCGCTGCTGGGGGGGGATCGGGGGGTGCCGGCTCTGCCCCCGGCCCCGGGTCACCGGCTGACAACCGGAGAGGGAGGCAGGAAACGGTGACAGCAGAGGAAACGCTTTTACACCCGAGGCTTAATTAAGATCACGTACAAAGGGAAGGAGGGACTGAGAAAGTAGGCATGCACTGTTGTAAGCTGCTGTGGTTTCAAGCGTGCGAAAATGGGCCGCATCTCGCCTTCCCTTAGGTGAGCGTAAGTCTGGGCTCTGCTCTTCCAGCTTCGTGATCTCTGGCCCTTAAACACTTGTTTTCTGATGGATTTTAGTGGGAGTACCCTCCGGAGTAAGGAAGTCTTCATTTGTCCCTGCAAATATAGGTGGGAAAGGGTAAAAGTGAGGGGAAAACGCTGTGAGTCATCTTTGTTGCAGAGCACGTTGAGGTTAACGGGTCAGGGTGGCTGGTTTGGATCTGGGGCTGCAGCTACGCAGGCTGATGGCTATCGCTTGCAGCCTCAGAAACGCGTGTGGCATGTCGTAGTGTTACATTGCTACTAGCGTACTCATCAGTTACCATTCAAACGCTGCTAATATCGCAGCCAGTTAGTGTTTTCAGCCTCTAAAATGAAGCAATTAAAGGAATGAAGGCAGTACCTAGAAATAAGCCTTAAGTATGGTGTAGGCATTTGTCTGGAAACCTTGCTCAGTGTTACTTTCTGTACTTGGAAATGCTTGTCTTTGAGTCAGAGAATTTGTTTGCCTTTATTATAATACACTTTTGACTTCTTCCTCAAGATACAACACTTGCACCAGAAGCCTGACTTGCTTGCCAAAATGATGTGCGAATGGATTTGTAATGTAGAAATACATATCCCACAAAGCATAAATAAAAGATGGTATCAAGGTGACAAGGTTTCACGTCTGACACACATGAATTTGGCGACAATTGTGTCAGTTTTCCTGTGACACACTTTCCTGCAGGTGTTGCTTTTGCAAGTGTCCCAGCTCGCCTGTGCTCCTGGAGGTAGAGTCCCACGAGGTTTCAGGCAGACAGCGGGCATCTGCTGCAAGAACAAAATTTCTGAAATAGCAAAGAAACACAATTGGTGTGACTTTTCTGGAGGGCTTAAAGTAATATTATGTTTTGGCGCTCTCTGAATATTTGCAGCTAAAGAAGAAAAAAAGAATCTGTTCCCGAACACGTGCTGAATTTATGAATGATGCTGACAATCGGTGTAGCTGAGATGTTACTGATAACTTGCTGATGCAATCTGCTAGCAACAGACTGGGGACAAAAAGGTGTTTTCTCCCTATTCATTGGTATTGTACCATTCTCAGCTCCCTTTCACCTCTAGTTAATTTGGTTTCCTCTCATTCCCCAACGTTAGTTATTTGCATGTTGCAGTGGTAGTAAAACATGTGAAAACACATGGAATGATCGATAAGTAGGGATTAAACATGTTACAAGGTGATAACGTGCAATGTGATAGTTTTTTTTTTTAGTGTATTACTTAAAGAATTATTATTTACAGAAATATCTCTTGGACTATAAATAACTGTTTCCCCAGTTATTTCAGAGTTAAACTTTTACTGTTTGGTTGTTGGTTTTGGTGTGTTGTTTTTTTTTTTGTTGTTTTTTAATTCACGCATTTGATCTATAACAATGAAAGTTTGTGCATATTCATACAGGTGCAAACATGGGGCTAGAGCAGTGGTTCCTGAACTGCTGAGAGAAATACCTCCCTGCTGACAGCTCCTTCTCCTTCTCCTGGTCCTGCTTGTGCTTTGTGGCTTGGGAACTGCTGTGCCCAGGAGTGATTATTTTGCTTTAATCACTGAATTTTCTGTTTTGAGGGGAGGAGTGCAATTGCATTCATCAGGTGGGGGTTTCAAAAGCCTCTGGTAAGCAGGGGCAATGTTGTATAAATTGAGGAAAGCAGAAGCTGGGAGAACATTCCTTACTTTGATAAGGAAAGGATGTGGGTCTTTTTTCTTTTTTTTTTTTCAACTTGATTTTTGGGTTTTTTTTTTCCTCTTGAGATTTCACACAAGAAACATTATGTGGCAGCTAGTGATAGGGCACAGACAGGGCTACCAGAGGTTTTACTCATAGATGGAGGCTTCAGGAGGACTAAACATGATGCCCTGCATTGCAGACGAAAAGGTTGAAAGACATGGATTATTCATTAATACGCCCAGGTCTGGCTTCCATATAAGGGGAGGCATATCTGGTGTGGGAAGAGACAGGGACCAACTTTTGTTTTGTACCTGTGTTTTATTTTAAATTGGCTTGTTGCCCAAAGCTGTGTTTTCATTTGGGGAGGTTTCATTATTAAAAAGTGAAAGCCTGAGGAAGCAGTTGATTGTATTTCTGTTGCCCGTCTAGAACTGTGTTTACACTGTGAATTTGCAGCATGTTCAAATCCACTCTTGCCTATTTCTGATGCAGACTCCAGAGATGAAGGTGGGGTGAAACAGGTGTCCCTGCAGCTGTGTTTAACTGAGGCCACAATGGGAAAAATTCGGTTGCTTTGTTTTCACTGCTACTTCTGACATGTAGATGTATTGCTGCTTTAAACATATTTTTGGCACGGTGGCCCACCAACTGCTATTAAAACACAAATGTGTGAATACACGCCCCAGCTGAGGAAGTCCCCAAACTGTGGCTTCCTGGAAGTAGGGGTGGGACAAAATGGGAGAAATATGGCTTTAAACTTGCCCTGTTAACTTTTCCTCTAAGCCTCTGCTGCTCATCTCTATTAGAAACAGGATCCTGAGCTGGGTCTGACTCTGTATGTCAGTTTTCTTAGGAGCTAGACCAACGTTGGGCAAGTCTCTGGAACAGACCAAGTTCAAGAGAATTGGAAACTAGGCTGGTTTGGATGATGACCAAAAGCACGAATAAAACCTGTGGTGTTTTATGTGAAATATGCTGATGACCTCTGTCACTTCTGTGTGAAAGGAATCAAATTCTCTGTTTGCTTCTCCAAAACAGGGCTGATTGACCCTTTCTCTTTCCTGACTCCAGTCTATCCCACTCACTTAGGAGGTCTTTTTTTTTTTTATCGCTGTTGGTACTCATTCCCTGTAGTTGTGGCTGCTGGGCGCTTGCATAATGCAAAACTAATGTCCTGAATGACTTGCTGCTTGGTGGTCAAGAAAGATCAATGGTTGAATATTTGGGTAAGCATAGAAAACAGCCCTAGTGTTGAATAAGGGTGTTTTCCCTTCTCACTGAGCTGAAAAGTTTGGCACGTTTGCTAGAAGTGGTCTGCTTTTCCCCTGCCCGCATGCATCGGCAATACAATTGTATACAGTCTACATGCAGAGATGCGTTTGCGTAGAGGGACAAAATATGTCACCAGAGTTCCTATTTGTGCTCAGCATCAGAAGAGTTGCTGGTGTAGACAATGTGACCCTCCACCTAGTTCAAAATTGTCAATGCATGACTTTTCAAAGTATAATCACTCCCCCTTGTTCAATACAATATGATATTCTTCAGATTCTGACTTAAATGGGTGCCCAATGTGACTAAATAGCTGCCACATCAGGTGAAGTGATTTGCTGCAGGTGGTGCTGAGAGGTCCTGTTGTGGTTTAACCCCAGCTGGCAACTAAGCCCCACACAGCTGCTCGCTCGCTTCCCCCCTGGTGGGATGGGGGAGAGAATTGGAAGGGTAAAAGTGAGAAAACTCATGGGTTGAGATAAAGACAGTTTAATAGGTAAAGCAAAAGCGGCGCACACAAGCAGAGCAAGGAATTCCTTCACTACTTCCCATGGGCAGGCAGGTGTTCAGCCATCTCCAGGAAAGCAGGGCTCCATCATGTGTAACGGTGACTTGGGAAGACAAACGCCATCACTCCGAATGTCCCCCCTTCCTTCTTCCCCCAGCCTTATATGCTGAGCATGACATCATATGGTCTGGAATACCCCATTGGCCAGTTGGGTCAGCTGTCCTGGCTGTGCTCCCTCCCAGCTTCTTGTGCACCTGGCAGAGCGTGGGAAGCTGAAAAGTCCTTGACTAGTAGACTACTTAGCAACAGCTAAAAACATCAGTGTGTTATCAACATTCTTCTCCTACTTAATCCAAAACACAGCACTATACCAACTACTAGGAAGAAAATTAACTCTGTCCTAGCCGAAACCAGGGCAGTCCTGGATGACCTTTCATCTCTAAGTTGAAGGGGAAGTCACAGCTATTTCTGAGTTTCTTGTCCTGTTGGTGCTTGACTCAAGTCAACTTGGCTAAAGTGAACTTATTCCTGAGGTTCACGTAAGTTCCTGGAGAGCAAATGTTTTGCTTTTGGGAAAAGTCAAGTGCAGATGTTTTTTAAAGCATGTCTCTGGAGATGTTACCCTTAATGCTATTTACAGTGGTTTTGCTTACTCTTTAATCTTAAGTTAAGGACAGGAACACTGAGCTGTGTGCCGAATATTCACTGCACATATCTACATGGTATTACTTTTTAAAATGTTTATATTGTAGCAGCACATGGTAGAAGTCCATTCTGCCTGAGGACTATACAGAGTATGACTTTCCCAGCCCTCCAGAGGTTGTTCCTCTTAAGGAGCACTTAAATTTGTTTGCTGACCGGTGCTGCTTCTATACTTGATTGTGGTCATGAGGGAGCATCTTTATTTAGAGAGAAACATAAATAGTACTGCTCAGATCCTCACCTTCCTACCCCTTCCCAGGAATCATGGGCATTGCACAGGCTTGCAGTATAGGCCTGCGGTCTGGAAGATGTTTGTGAGAACCCCGTGTTAAAGCACTGACAACATATCTCTGGATCGACCCCTGAAGTGGGACGCACATCAGCTCCAGTGAAGTAATTCACACATCTGATGCAATCTCTAATTAATTTCTACATTCCTCTGCACCCATGCAAATCAGGCAGAGGCTACAGCAGTGGACAGAACTTGGTCCAGAGTTTGTAAAGTGGTTAGGATCCTTTGGGATGAGATGCTCTATTAAGGGAAAATATTATCATGATTATTTATTATTAATAGCAATGTAATATCTGTCCTGCAATATTGAGTTTAAATTTGACCTAACAGCAGTGACTTTCAGCAGAACACGCTCTTGTACTTGGAAGGCAGATGACTTTGCAGCATATTAAATGTGAATTATGGTCATCTTATTGCAAAAGAAAAAGTCAGATGAAGTGCTGTCTATCTTTAATAAGCAGAGCTAGCAAAGGCTATGATGCCTTTTTTTTGCACATACTAGAAAGTCAGTCCAAAGAGCCTGCTGGCAATCAGCTGCAAGTCTTCTTCCTACTTGAGTGATGACGGTATATCACAGAAAATGGCACCTAGCTCTTCCCTGACACTGACCTTCTTCTCTCAGTACTTATTCGTGTAAAACTCCTCCAGAGATACTGTGGGATTGGGCCTCTGAGGCAGTTAAGGTAAAGAGTACTGTTCAGACACTGTTTAAAAAGCAAAAAAAAAACACCAAACCAAACCAAAAAAAACCAAACAAAAACCCAAAACCGACACCCCCCCTTCTTTCCTTTCTGGCCTTCAAATCAAAGGCGTGTTTTCATTTTTCTGTGTTTTCATTAGTTCCGTTGTTGCAGTGGTGGGGTAGGTTGGGAGCCCAGTGTGGACCGGACTTGGGATATTGTGGCACTGAGCTCATACGGTGATGATGCACCGAAATTTACTTAGACTAAGGACCAGCCAGATGTGATTGAAGTGGTTGTATTAAACTCTGTTAGGCATGAAGACCATCGCTGCGATCCTGTATCTGGTTTGGGTCAGTTTGTGTTGCTGTGGTTACCTCCGTACTGTTTTAAAGTGGAGTGCCCGGCCTCGGCGATCCCAAAAAGGCTGCAGAGATGAGCTGCTGTGTTGCTGTCTCCGGACCAGCGTGGGCAGCTGAAGCAGGACGGGCTGAACCTCAGGAGGTTCTGTGCCCGCTCAACCAGAGGCCGTAGCGCCGTGGAAAGCAGCAGTGCTCTCAGTTTAGGCAGTTCTCATCCTCTGTCAGAGGTCACCGTGCCCTGTGGGTGAGTTGGCCGAAACAAATGTGTGCCCAAGCCCTCAGCTGCCCTGCTTCTCCCTGGGATTTAAATGGCAAAACGTGATGCCGGAGCATGGATGCCCTCCTTCTGTGCACTCGGCTGCCGGGGGCTCGGACCTTCGGTGCCGGAGCGGTGAAGGAAGCGAGAGCGGTGCTGGCTTCTGCCACTGCCCGTGTTTGATCTGTAGCACATTGTTAGGCAGAGCCCATAGACAGGGTGGTGATATTTTCCTGAGAAATCTGACTGTCTTTTAAATACACAAGTCAGAGGCACTTTTGTCTTTTTTTTTTTTTTTTTTTTTTAATCTTTATGTGAGCAAGTCCTTACAGCCTTTATCTGTTTCACTGCACTTTGAACACTCTTCTTGCCCTATCCTGGTCTTACATTGGTGTTAGCAATGGTGGCAAATACAGCTATTTTTCCTACCGTCTGTAGTACTGGAAAAACTCAGCTGTTCAAAGACTAGTGCACACTGGTGCTATTCCCAGCACCGGTCCTTCCAGGGCATCCTTGTCAGCGTTAACAGCGATGCACTGGCATTAGCCATGCCAGTCTTGATTTGGTGTTGAAAATGGCCGAAAGAGCTAGGTAGCTCTCTCAAGTGTGGCTTCTGGTGTGGCTGACGAAGATTTGACTAATGTGGTGTTAACTAGGAAAGGGCTGGAAATATGAACAAAGCAGGCATTATTGGTTAGGGTGTAAACATGCGTGTCTAGCCTCTTGGCTGTGCTAGTGAGGATCGCCTTTTGTATTTCTCTTGCTGGCACAGTTGGTAGAGTGGATATCATGTAGACAGCATCTTGTGCGACTATTTTTTTTGGACGAGCCATTTTTTTGTTTATTTGGCTTACCTGCTGTTCTAAACTGCTGTTCTAAACTACAGGCTGCTAACAATCGAAAACAAATGCATTGTGAAGACACTTTTTTTTTTTTAATTCAGGTGGTAGCTCAATGTTTTGCACAGTTAATCAATTCAAATTACAGAAAAATGGTGTTCTTATTTTGGTTATATTAAACGAGGATTGTAAAACCATGTCTACACACAAAGTGCACCAATATTTTTAAAATGGAACAGGTGTGCCATGGATGCTGTTACACAAAGAGAAAATGTGTAGCATAGCTTTCTTCTATGAGAAGATGAGAGAAGGTCCTGATAAAAGGTGTGTTTATACTGTTAGAGCTGTGCCCAGGCTAAGTATTTAACTTCTGGAGTAAATTATTGCATCCCTAACTAGGAGGGCCATATAACATGGAAAGCAGCGGAAAACTGATCTTTTATTATTATTATTCTTTCTTGCATAGCTTTGTGCCTTCATTCTGACATACGGTGGCCACCGTGACACCTGCTGTGGTACTGAGCTGTCTGATCCCTCTTCAACAGACCTTCCCTCTGTGACTTTGTCTTGTTGCTGGGTGTTGGGACTTGGGCTGCTGAGTGCTCAGCGCTGTAGGTAAAGGGCAGTGGGCTTTGAGTGGGGGCTCTGCAGGTGAAGGACTTGCGTCCTGCTTCTGTCGTTCCAGGTTTTGGAAGAATATTAAATAATAGGGGAATTAAGGAAGAATGTGTAGATAAATGTGGAGAAGGGAAAATGTTGGACTAAACTTTCAAGCTTCCCACTGTTGCCTCTTTTCTCTCTCTCTTTTTTTTTTTTTTTCCTTCCCTTAAAGCCCTCTCATGCCCAAGATTGACACTACATGACAGAGAGATTTGCTGTATGACTCCAGACATGGATAGTTGAGGACAGCCCCGACGGAGGCAGGGTAAAAGCTCTGCAAGACGCTAAATACGTTGTTCTGTCTGCTTTTGTTTGAGAACCAGGTAAACTGTGTTGAAGCATATTACAACTTACTGTCCTTTTCTTTGTATGTGCAGTAGATTTTGCCCATTTAGCAATAGTGGTGGCAAAGCACCGAGGATGAAAATGGAGTTAAATTTCTAGGGCGGCAGAGATTGGTGTTTTTTCACAGGCGACTGCAATGCAACAACATCCTTCACTGTTAATATCAGTTTGCCACAGCGTTATCCGGAGTTGCTACGAATTGTTCTGGTTTCCTTAAATCACCAAAGCAGAAGCGTTAACCCTACTGCTTTTTGTTTATCATTCATATAATAAACTCTTAGCTCATACGAATGAGATGTCAAAGTCAGGGACTTAATTTACCAGGTCATCGTGCATGCAGGTAACAAAAAATTATTTCGAGTCTTAAGTCTTGATTTAAACAAATTGATTTAAATGGCCGTGTAATTAATCCCTTGTGTAGGTTCCCTAAACTGATTTAAGGCCTGGTCTGCGTGTAGATTTTTGTACCAGTGTAATTATGACTGCAAGGGGTATGATTTCTGTAATGTAATAATTGTTGCATGGCCATTAGAAGTCCAGCTGGTGTGACTCCTGGCGTGAACGCCGTTCTGCCGGCATAATGGCATCTGTATTTGGTACAGGTTATTCCCACTCCTGTGCAGGCATAAATTTTCAGTTGCATATACATTTAGAGCAGTCAGCTGGTGTAAATGTGTCCACGTTACCGGTGTAGTCCAGCTCTGGTTGTATTGGTACAGCTGTATGCTGTGTGGTAAAGGTGGTCGATGTATTAATTCAGGTGGTTTATTGTTGTGAACACTGGGAGGAATCCTGTTTGGCTTTTGGGTCACTCTGAGTTTTGGAGACCTTTGAGCAAAAGTTCCCAGAAGGTGTAAAGAGTTTTGCTGTGCTTGTTCACGGAGCTGGCTATGCTAAAAATGTGGTGGTTGCTGCGCTGCACAGCCGGCACCGAGCACCGGTGTCGGTCAAGACTCGCGCACCTGGCAAGTGTAAGCATAATTGTCCTTGAGCACCACGGATGCCTCTTCTAGCTGCACCTCCAGATGCTGGAACTGGCATCCAGGACAGCATAAACACCAGATCTTACTAATACACAGGTCTGCAGTCCGACCCACAGGGTAACAGGGATTTTAGGGAATTGTGGAGGATGAGAGTTTACCCCCCCCTTTTCCTTTGGAAAGAGATAATAGCGTCCTTTGTTTTAGCACAGCCAGGGCTTATGATGAAAGTTATTATTTATGAGGCCTAACTCCTAAGTATGAGCATGGTGAAGAGCACAGAAAATGACAACACGGTGTGAGGAACTTGGTTGGTAGTAATATAAGAATAAACATAACGATTTAACACGGGGAGTGAAGTTACTTTCGTCGTTTGCTGCTGTGCCAGAGTTTAACCTCGGGGTGAAAACCGGCGCCTTCAATTCCATCACAGCAGCAGTCACAGCTTTAACGAAGCAGATGGGGGTGAAAAAAAGGTAGCAACTTTGTTTTGCATTCTGATGTTTCCATGGCTTTTATCAGCAATAAAGACCCTTGTTTTGGCACTTCCTTGCAGTGAATGTTTGGCAGTCTTTAGCTCTTCCATCTGGCCATTTTTTGCCAGGAAATGCCCAGAAGGGAGGTCATGGTTGAATTAAATACTGTCTCTAGGGTACTGGGCTGCACATGGCTAATGAGAAGCCTTAATATAGAGAGCTTTTCAAAATCCAAATAGAGTCAAGCAAGGAGAGGGAACTATAAAATAGTAGCTATCCTTTCTGGGCTGGAGTGACGTTGCTTAAAAAATGTGAAACGGAAGGCTAGGCTGAGCACTCGGAATTCTTTCTCTTGGTGTCTGTACATATGCATTACATATAGTTCCATATATGTATAAAAAATTAAAAAAAAACAACAGTAAGGTGAAAAATATATAAATTAAAAATTCCTGGAAGTCCCTCCCCTTCCTTCACTTCCTTAGCCCATAAAAGACAATGCAACTATTACTGTTTCGTGTGGGGATAGGAAAGGGGAGAGAGAATAGCCTGGAGAACATCTGGAACAGTTGCAGCCAAGCTCGTGGACATTAAAATACATTCCAGAAACGTGCCTGAAAGATGCATGTAAAAGCTCGGATTCTGATCTCACTTGCTCCACTGTAAATGCAAGTAAAGCTCTACTGGATCAAAGGAAATAGGTGAAATTTATGATGACGTTACTGAGAACATGTTGTGGCACAAAAGAAAAACTAACCACGCAGCAGGGAGAGGAGCCTGACCTTGCAGATCTGTGTCCTCTCGGCGAAGGCATCTCTGTCAATTTAGGAAATGATTGGTGGGAGTCTTCGGACATGGTTCTGCAAATCTTTGCTTACTTCTGTAGTCTCCTTGAAGGCAAAATCCTTGATTCCTTACAGGGACTATTGGTCAGGTGTAATAACTCATGTAAGTAGGATTTTGCTTGCAACCTCCTTTTGCACCAGTTCATCAAAAAAAATCCAAAGATATAGCTACATCTGTGCAATTCCAGAGCTTGATATGGTTGTGCTTGTATAACATGTTACGGCAGCATGTCTGCAGGAATGAAAAATAAGATGGAAAATATTTGGAGCAGAGGTGCTTAGAAACATTAGCCATAGCCTACAAAAGTCTGTCACTAAACGAGCATGACGGAGCTTGCAGAACTCTTTTGTGACTTGCTGCTTGCTTTGAAGGAACTTAACAATTTAGTGTTGTGAAAGATGCTTCGTGGTTAAACAGTATGAGATGCCCTGATAAAGACTCATTTCTTGGGCAGAGCGCTAAGCAGCACTCCCTGAGATGAGTTTGTGGAAACAAGATACAGCATTATCCAAATACATGAGAAGGTGTCCTGGATTTTATATCCTTGATTAACAGGTGAGACTCATTATTCATGTTGCTGAAGAATTCTGCTTAAAAATCTGTGTCATGAGATGCTTGGTTTGCAGCCGTGACATCTTTGCTAAACTAGCCAAAGTATATTTGGACATGGTCTATGACTATTGGCATGGCTTGAGAGAACCACGGACCTGAAATGTAATTCTGGCTATAATTTTTGTGGACCCCACCATCTAACCATTAGGAAAAAATACTTTGACGTATTGTATGCCTAAAATGAGGAAAGTCTATGTTCACAAGCCATCTTCACTTCATAAATGCTGATCTGTTTGCATATAGAATCATAGACTACTTTGGGTTGAAAGGGACCTTTAAAGGTCATCTAGTCCAACCCCCCTGCTGTGGGCAGGGACATCTTCAACTAGATCAGGTTGCTCAGAGCCCCGTCCAACCTGACCTTGAATGTTTCCAGGGATGGGGCATGTGCCACCCCTCTGGGCAGCCTGTTGCAGTGTTTTACCACCCTCATTGTAAAAAGTTTCTTCCTTATATCTAGTCTAAATCTACCCTCTTTTAGTTTAAAACCACTCCCCCTTGTCCTGTCGCATCAGGCCCTGCTAAGATGTTTGTCCTCATCTTTCTTCTAAGCCCCCTTTAAGTACTGATAGGCTACAATAAGGTCTCCCCGAAGCCTTCTCTTCTCCAGGCTGAACAACCCCAACTCTCTCAGCCTTTCCTCATAGGAGATGTGTTCCATCCTCCTGATCATTTTCAAGGCCCTCCTCTGGACCCACTCCAACAGGTCCATGTCCTTCCTGTGCTGAGGGCTCCAGAGCTGGATGCAGTACTGCAGGTGGGGTCTCACCAGAGCAGAGCAGAGGGGCAGGTTGTGAGATTCGATGCTAGCTAGCAGATTTATTTATGCCTTTGATTATAGTGCTGTCTCGCAGTGCTTCATGTACATTTCATTGTGTTGGTACTGTGGTCGTCGTTTGAAATTACAGATTTGTTCACATAGGCGAAGGCGATCCTTCACAAGGCCTGATGTGCACAGATGTTTCGGCAGCTGCTGAGACCACACCTGCTGCCATCTGTGTGCAGAGACGCCTGACCCCTTACGTGTCAGGTGGGGACAAAACTGTTGCATTATACCCTTGGTATGTGTTTGAGACTCCTATCCGCTCTAAGCAAGAGCGGCATGATGACAACAGGCTTGAGGATTTCTGTCCTGAGCTTTCATTCTCCATAACGTCGGTTGTGTATTTTCATTAGATCGTGCTTACCTGCCTTCCCGGCACTGGTTTCATCTTTCAGGGCTCCCAAAACTACAAATCGGGGATGGGGGAGCACAGGGGGATTAAGAGTCTTGCTGAAGCTTGTGTGGGGAAACTGGTGGCAGGGGCAGAAGCTGGGTCCTCTGATGTCTGCTCTTCTCTTTCATCGCAGCACCCGCCGTGGCTGAATGCTGTTGAGTGGGCGGTGGTCATGACAAACGTGTCTGAGCTGCTGGAAGAGGACCCATCTCTGTCACTGTGGCCAGGGCTTTTCCCTGGATGGTTGTGCAGGTGGTCTAGAATCAGGGTGGGGAGAGAGGAGTGGGGACAGTGCAGGGAAACCCAATTCCCGGTTGAAAATAAGCTCTACACTCCTCTTGTTGGTGTCCCTTTTTAGTGTGTACGGGGTAGCTAGTGAAGGAATTGCAAGGACTGTTGGAGGGACTCCCTTCTCCGGGGAAGATTCATGGCTGGGATTGAGTGATCTCCGGTTGTGTCGAGTTTGAGGATTGTATCTGGCACTGAATATTCTGTGGGTTATTAATGTTAAGTAATTATCTTTCCAGGGTTGGAGCTTTGTTTAAGAGATGCTGTAGAAATCTTATTAAGCCAGCTTGCTATGAGCAGTGATGGCTCAGCAGCTGTGAGACTTGTGCATTTATTTTTAATGAAGTATGGAGTTTGTCTTTAGTGTATGTTATGGCCCTCTGCATGCTGGGAAACCCTTTTCTTTAGCAAATGGGCAAGGCCTTTTCGTGGTGACTGGAGCAACTGCCTTTTTGGAAGGCATACAATAGCATATGCATAAGTGACGTTGGTTGCAAATACAACCTTGAGCATCGGCTTAAGCCGATGGGAGCAAGCTCAGATTTGCAGCTGCTGTTAGGAGGTGCTCAAGTGTAAAAACATACTTAATATCAGGTCTGGACATTATTTCTTCAGTCCTGTAGACTGCTTGCCTAAGGCCTCCTGCATTGGGCAGAATCATCTGAGAGCACTGGGTGAAAGTGAGTAGGGTGCTGGTAGCTGCTGGAGCTGTCATGTACCATGTCGGTGTATTCGCGCTTATAAGGAATTTGCGCGAGATGTAGTCCTGCACAGTGCAATTCCGTGCGACGTCTTTCCCTTTCTGGCTACATCTGCATTTTAGTGCGTTTCGCCAAGTCGGTAAATAGGTGGGGTTTGAAAACATTTCCTTCGTTTGGTGCTCCAAAGAAATTTGTGGGGTGATGCTCTAAATGCTGAATTGGATTTTGGCAAATCATTAAAGGTTCCTTTGAAGAGTCTTAAATGTAATGCAACAAGGCTGATATTAACTGACCTTGTGAGTTCTTCAGCATAATGAACAAGGAGTGAATTTTGAGGCTTTTGCTTACTTTGGGGAGGAATTACTCTCACATCTCCTTTCACTGAAAAGGATGCATCAAAGAGTTAACAGTACAGGAGCTGCCTGCACTGTAAGGTTAATTTGATAGCATAGAAGTATAAGAAACTGGGTTTTTTTTGTTGTTGTTTTTGTGTGGGGTTTTTTTTTTTTCCCCTACTAAAGAATATATTTTACCAAGGCACTGGGGACATGGCTTTGGCCCTCTATTTGAGAGGACTACATGTTTTCGGAGTCCTTGTAGCAGATCGTATCCACACTGATAAAGTTTCCTGGTCAGAAGTGTCAGGTGTTTGCACCGCAGCTCCGGACCAGGGCAAGGATGACGGATATTTCTAGGTTTTTGTAACTGTCTGTCTGATCTAAGTATGCTAACCTAAATTCTGTGTGCATTGTGTGGTCCTTACAGCTGGGAACTCTGAGTGTAGGAACCAAGCAGATCATATGCATTATACTTCTGTGATTGCAATGAGTGTAAATAATGTGTATATATTCTTCATCTGTGTATCAAAAATCTCTAGGACAATCTTCGGATGGGCTTGTGCTGCGGCAATAGGCTTGTGAGGTTGCTACAACTGTTAATGCAGGAAAAACTGAGCGCATCGTATTCTTCAAGTCCTGCCAGCAAATAAAAAGATAGGAATTTGCAATTGAGTATGGGTCACGGAATACATATCTCTAGTAATAAGATTACCTTTTCAGTCTCTCCTTTCCATATTTGTTGCTCTATCTATTCTTTTATTCCTGGGCTTGCCTGGCACTGTAAAGCCTGTTAGGGCCTGAAACTAATATTAGGGAAATTAAAGGTGTGGGTAATTGTGCTACTTCAGTTTGCTCGCAGCAAACAGTACGTGTAGTTTCTTGGGGGGAAAAGAAAAAAAGGCCACAGAGAAAGCAGAAAATTAGCTTCAGACTAAGATAGACTCTGTAGCTCTGATTGGAGAACTGTGTACCACGAGCCTCTGTTCTGATTTGATGCAGCTGTACTGTCCCAGTCTCTAAACCTGTAATTACAAGATTGAGAGATGGATTGATGTGGACAGTAGTTGGGATATTAATTAAAATACCATGGATGATGTGGGAAACAATATGCCTTACGTGCTTTATTTAAAGGAACTGGAGAATAATTTATTCAAAATGCCATGAGTTGCCAATCTTGGGTCTTATTTCTTCTTCTTTTGAATGTTCAAGCAACTGTAAGTTGCTTCACAGGGTGCGAGATAGTGGAAATTCGGGGCCCTAAGTCAAAAGAAGGTATTTATAATCAAATGTTCATTTTGATAGGATTAAATTACTTTCAACTGGCCTGTTGCTTTTCAGACATGCAAGCCTGAAAAAAGACCTGTGTGGAGTAATCTGAGATTTACCACTAGATTTCCTAAAGAATTTAATCTTTTGTGTTCATGCTGGTATTTCCCTGTGTGCCTATGTAACTCAAACTCTTTCCACAAAATATGGATGTAGTCGGTCTTCTTCATTCCTCCTTGGGATTAAATTACACGGAGGTGGAGCAGGTGAAGAACACTTTGGGCAACTGGGGACAGGAGTCTGTGTGTCTCTGGTTCCCAGTTTCACAGATCCTGTAACCCAGCTGTGAAAATCCTTTTCTCCTGTGCTTTTTCACATCTCCCACCCAGCTGTGGATGTTTTGGGTTAAGTGTGGGAAGGAGGTAATCCGCTTGGGCAGGGTAGGACCCCTAGGCAGCTCGTCCCTCTCTCTGTTGGTGAGAAGCGGTGGAATAGATGCAGTTGTCCTGTGGGCAGTCAGTTCGTTAGCCATCAGTGCAGAGATGACTTCTACTTGGTGGGAGGCACCCGGGAAGACTCAAGCAGGTTTGCTTTCAAGGTCAAGTGCTAAAAGATCCACAGCCCCAAAGAACTCGCTGTGTCTGAAATTTTTGGTCATTCAAGATCTTCCAAATTTGGCCCACGAGAGTTTGATCAGTATTAGGAGTGTGTCAGGGCTCCCAGGCATGACCCTAAATGAACTTCCATGTGCCTAAAACTGAAAGACTTCAAAGCCTTCCGATTTGCTACCGGCAGAAAGTCATCTGTTTGAAGTTGCTTTCTGTCCAGCAGTTATAGTTTTGTCCAAAACTCCCAAAGAAACTGGTCTTCTAGTGAACACAGCATTACAAGAAATGGAAAGCCAAACCCATTCGCTTGCATTGTCTCGGCACTTCCGTGAGATTGAAAGTGGCCAGACCAAGGTTTTTTTTAAACAAATACTTTTTTTTTTTTTTAGTGTAGTGTTTGCTTTATGGCTGATGCCAGGTTTCATCTGGGAGCAGTTTTTATGGTTAAGCTGTAAATACTGGGAGTGGGATAGAGACAGTGGAATTTGTGACGGAAATGTGCAGCGGGCCATAGCTGGGCCATGCTGCCGCAAATCAGAGAATATTGTATTGCTTTCTGCGTGGCTGACTTTCTTACATTGGGTGGCTTGCATTTGGCTTGTTACCTTTATTTGGAAGCAGTGCCCAAAAAGGAGACTTATGAGGGGAGGAATAGGTTGAAGTCCTGGATTAGGGGTGGAAACCACCAAGTCTTCCCTCTGCCCCCCTTTGCAGGTGCCAGACGCTTGCTGCAGGTTCCTTGAGCGTAAGGGCGACGTGGCAAGCCGTGCCCAGCTTTGTGCGAAGCCTCGTGTTGAAAAGGCGCCGCGTTCTTTGGCATTTCTTGTCTTTGAAAACGCACGCTCGAAAACACCAGATAACGTTTGCCTGGAAGAGGAGGATGTGTTTCAGTGAAATGATAAGAGGGGAGGGGCTGCTCTCAGGGGCCTGAGCGCGAGACACCTCCCTCGTCAGAAACAGGAAAAATAGATGAATCCAGAAAGTGGGAAAGCACCCGTGATGCTGACAAATGTGGCCTGAGGAAAGCAGCCGAATAAAGGCCGGCAGGGGAGGGGATGGGAGAGAGCCGGAGCAGGAGGGAGCGAGTGTTTAACGCAGCGGGTTGTGCTGCCGGGACCGGGCTTGCAAAAAACGGAAGGGGAAAGAGGGTGTAGCTGGGTGGTTGTGGCTGCGACTCTCAGAATCCCTCCTGCCCGCTCTCCCTTTCGCCAGCTGTGGGCTGCGTTCCCCATCTCCCTCCCGTTGCCGGGCTGTGGGCCGCTTCCCTGGAAAGGACTGAGCAGCAGTTGCCCCCAGGATGTGCTGTGGGGTCTGCCGTGGTGGTGGTGGGGTCCCTGGCAGCGAGGTGCAGGTGGGAGAAGAGGGCTGAGGCAGGACCTGGAGGAAGGTTTGCATTGCACTGGGCAAGGGTGAACCGGGAGGGGTGCTGGGTGGGGGGAAGGAAGATGACATTGACTTCAGTGGGAGCTATAACATCTCCAACACTAAGATGCAGTGAATTAATGAACCCATCTTGGAAATGCAAGTGCTAGCCGTACCCTTTGGTGGTGGAAAAAGTTAAACAAAGAAGCGTGTTCCTTTTACTGTCTTTTCTTCAAGCCAGCTTGAACTTCCCAGAGAAAAACACTGTCAAGGCACTCTCCCTGTGGAGATGAACTTCATAGATCAAGACTCTTGAGTGGAGAAATAAAGCACCGCTGACTCCACGCTGAGTTACCAAGCAGTATTCTGGTCGGGCAGAAAATGCTTTGGGCACCCAGTGCAGCAGCTTACTGAGAACATCGCTGTAGCGGTGAAGTATGGAAAGTTAGCCTTCCTTTAGAAGAACAAGAAGGCAAAGAGAAGCACACTTACAGGTTTTTGTTTGTTATACAGGTGGTGAATAGCTGTTTCAGCATCAATAAGCCATGAGACATTTGATAAGAGTCGTCTTGAGTAACTTTTTTGCCAACCACAGTAAGGTCTGTTTGCAGTGACCTGTGATGTGTCTGCCTGTGGCATAGCCTCGCGTACTTTCAAGCATGTGAGCTGTCTTCCCAAGTCGGTTGCTGAAACACACTGTAGACAGGCAGCTGGCGTCGCCTAGCTGTGTGTGGAAAATGGGTAAAAGTCTGTTTAAAAATCTGGACTTTGATTTTTTTTTTTTTTTTTTTTTTTTCTGGGGGGGAGGGCTTGTAGGACAAAGCTTTCCTCCCGTGCTCTGGGAAGGGGACAGCGCTGGTCAGAGCTCTGTCAGGGCTTGCTCTTGGTTGCTGTACTCAGCTCTGTGTCGCAACCTTGCCGTCTGCCTTGTTTTGCTGATGCCACCCAGCTCCTCTTAGCGGGGGCCTGTAAAGATAGGTGTATTAGCCTGACCTGCGCTGCGATGCTGTCTGATTTGGCGGTGGTTCACCCGCAGTGTATTTCAGTTGTGCAGTAAGCATTACGGTTAGGTGGCACGAGCTTATTTCTTGTCCTGTTTGAGTGCCCCAGTGGTAAAAGGATGCTGTTAACAGCATCTCTGCAGCTGCCTTTCTTGTTGAGACACAGGCTGAACCTCCCTAAAGTGTTCAATACCTGAGCATACTCCTGGCAGCCCCAGGAGTCCCCAACCAGTGGCCTGTAGGCAGCAAATTGCATTTGCACGTGATCTGTGGCTCTGCCAGGCCCAGGTGGAGAAGAATGGC
Source organism: Oceanodroma leucorhoa (assembly GCA_030449065.1). Classification (NCBI taxonomy): domain Eukaryota; kingdom Metazoa; phylum Chordata; class Aves; order Procellariiformes; genus Oceanodroma; species Oceanodroma leucorhoa. The sequence goes on along the minus strand of JASVER010000026.1, from coordinate 6,809,091 downwards.
AAACTAAGTAGTGTTTTTATCTGCTCAGCGTTGTTTCTGCTGGGTCAGGCAAGGCTTAAGATTATTCTTTAGCTACACGCGCAGGGCTTTGTGTCTGGAGGGGAAGGAGAGGGGAGGAAGAAGGATGTTTAGGTCCTAATGAATCCTTCTTGAAGTTCTTGTTTATTATCAGTCTCCAGAGTGGGAATGCATGACAGAAATCCTCTGCTTTCTTTTTTCCTGGGGTAGTATTTCTGCTTTGTGAATTAAACGGTATGGCTTCAACCGAAAAACAGCAACAGAAACAGCTGTGAGGATGTGAGTGATGCTTCATCTTAAGAAGGGTTAAAGGTACAGTACAACAGTGTTACTCAACCTGAGGTCTGTGAGATAACAGAGTCTGCAGATACATACCTTCCTCTAAGTGTAGGCAATCAATCCACAATTGCAAAAAAATGCAATAAATTAGTATTTCAGGCTTATCTTAATGTTTATATGATTGCAAATGAGACAAATGGAAGACCAAGATACAAGACAGCTTCTTTTTTTTTCTTTTTTTCCTCCAGAAAAGCTTGGTGGTCCTTGGATTAACAATTGTTGAGAACCTTTTGCTTGTAAGTTATAGCTAATTGCTGTCCGTCTCTCACCCGGTTCAGAGCCCACGCTGGCACATTTCTGAACACCAGGCTTGAAGCAGACAGCTAAGGGAGCTGTCATCGTGACTTGCTTGCCTTGGCCCAATGAACAGCTTAGCCTTTTCCTGACATGGCTATTTCCAGAGTTTGCATGACTGTGTATAGTTGAGCTATGTTTTTCTTCTCCTGGCTTCTTTTTATCCAAGTTTTTCTCATGTGAAATATTTTGGATTAGATGAGCTTTACAAGGAGGAGTTGACATTACATTTCAAGGTTTGCTTCTGCTATTGCATTGGCTTACTGACGTCATATCCCCTGGGGTCAAACCTCTGGGCTGAGAGCCAGTATTTAAAAAGATTTTTTTGCAGGGTGGAGGAATATTTTGTAATTTCACCCCCTATGAGATCACCCTCTCCCTCTTACGCTGCTCGTTCATTATTGCAGATTCCACCTCTACAACATGGAAGAAAAGGCTCGTTTAGCCCTTATTGTGATACTTTGTGCTTAACCATCTGCTTAGAAGGCATTGATGGCACTACGTGCAGCTTGATCTCCTCCTGACTCATTTCTGAATTGCTGGTACATCCCTGTATGCTGTTAAGCCATCTTTGAACCTCACTGTGTCACAGCAGTATACATGAGGAGTAAATCTACTTAAGTCAGTCAAGTAGTACCAGCGTGAAACTGGAGTGACCAGAAAATCATGTCTCCTTTCTTCTGGATTATGTATAGCAGAAAGGGGTGGAAGCCTTAAGTGAGCAGAGAGAATTTTGAAAGCAGCTCTTTGATTTGCCTACCAAAGAGACTGGCCAAGTATACCGAAAATAATTTCAGAGACCACAAGCTGATTTGAAGTGGGTCCCTGGAGTTGCATAAACAGATGGTGTATTACTTGTGAGCTAGCTGAGCATTTGCCCTCCTCCAGCAGACTGGGACATGAAGAAATGTGCTTGCTTGCTTCACCTGGTTGACTGGTCCTCTGGGAAGGGTCTACTCTTCCACAGTGGAGTGGAGAGCAGAGAAGGCTGCTGATGTCACTGGGCTGATTTGCCCTGTGACTTAGGAGCAGTTGTGGGAAGCCCATATGAATTCACTTATGACTTGTTAATGCCATGTTTGCCAGACAGTAGTCAATGGGGATCAAAAGTTTGAGGCACACAAAAGCAGTGCAAAAGGGAAAGACTGCCTAGGCACAAGTGTACCTGTGCACTAACCCAGAGGGCTTGAATACATCTCATCCTGGTGCTTCCCGTATCTCAGTTGCAGAAAACAAAAATAACAGTAATTTTCATTAGAAGCTGTTGATTGTGGCCTCCTTCAGTGTATTTCCGAATCATAACCTTGTAGAAAGCATACCTCACGCAGCAGGAATTCAGCAAATCCAATAACAGGCTTATGACGCTGGATCTGGTGTGAGATGTTTCAGCTCAGCTGACCGTAACCTGGCCCGAGAGCAGAGGGCTGTCCTTGTTCATACCGACAGCTATGACGTTCATGTGGGATGTGTTTGTGGAAGAACTGGGTGTTGTGCATGGTTTCTTCTTCTTGTCGCAAGATGCAAGCATCTTGTCACAAGGGAGCTAAGTAGTACAGAAACATGGACTTGGAGCAGTTGAGGTGGCCACAAAAAAGATACTGGTTGGTGGTCATTGCCATTTCCCTCATGCTGTGTTTTTTGTTCCTGCAAGTTCCACTTCTGATGACTTCCTTGGTAGCTGTCCTTCTCTCTGATTTTAATCCAGCAACAATGCTAGAGTGATGTTTTCTCCCTTTCCCATCCTCCATTGCTTACTTTGTCATCTAAGCACTGAGGCTACAACAGTTGTAATGTTAATGTACCATGAGCAAAACCTGCTAAAAATACTATGATCAGACAGAGAGTAGATTAATGCTGTCACTTTAATGTATTCCACCAAGTTTTATTTAGCGTTACTGTGTAGTGGTGGATATTTAGCTGGCACAGATCTGCAATGTTTTTAGTCCCAGGACTGCCCTTACTTGTAATAGTCACAGTTCATTACAAAGAAATAAGAGTGTTCAGAGAGAGAGCTGGCATAATCATGGTGTACTGGAAGAACTGGTCATATTACATCTTTGCAATAAGCTGCTGTGGATTCATCATGAAAACAACTATTCAGGTTTGGGTTTGTCTCTGACAGACAAACTCTCTTATTGCGTCATACGTTCATAGCTATTTGAGACAGACAAAGCTGTTGAGGTCACCAAGGCAATCTCCTGCACAGAGCAGAGTTTTCCCTACAGTGTGTTTTTGTGATGTATCTAATATTAAATATTTTCCCTGGTGAGGATTCCACCATCTTCCTCAGAAGGCTGTAGTTCAGATTGGGGTCTCTGCTGGAAGAGGTGCCTCTGTAGTCAGACAATATTGTCCTTTCTTAATTCAATCTCATTATGAATGCAACTCCAGCTTTTTATACCTTAATGAGTTCCCTTCAATCCTTTATGTCCCATTCTTTGGATTCACATCTACCTCTATTAGAGACTTCTGCATTAGTGGTCGTACCTATCTTTCAGTGTGATTGCTGAGATTATCTCAATTTACTAATGACTCGCATCATCTTTTGAGCTGCATTCAGATGTCATTAAAATGGGTCGGAGGGTTAGACCATCGGGGTAGAAAAGCTTGGAATTCGATAATCCCCCAAATCGGTTTCTTGTTTAAGTCATATCCAAAAATAGTGTAATAAAAACAGAAAAGCTGCTTTCATGATGCTGCGGTCGCAGTCCATCTTCTGGTGTGTGGTCAGAGATGACCCATCAGAGGATCTAAACCATTTAAAGACTGTGAAGACAATGCTGAACAGGTCAGTGGTCACTATTGTAGAGCTGGATGGATCAGAGAGAAGCAGGAGAAGATGATTGCAATGTGTTTTCTCAGACCTTTTGGAACGACTGTGTTATGAAGGGGTTGTGTTTTCACTTTGTACCGCTACAAGCGGTCTGCGGGATGTGATGTGCTTTCATGCTGTACTGTATGAAGGCAGTCTGCGTGATCATGCTGATCTGGCATGCCCGTTGATCACAGTCGTGTCAGATAGCTAGGCAGTAGCTGTGATATTCCCCCCCCCCCCCAGCTCTTCAGTGAGTAGCTCAGTCTATTCATTGTAAGCCTGTCAGCAATTCTTGCCATTCAAGTGGGTGATGTTCTAGCAGTATTTGAGATTTGGCGGAAAAAGATGATGATCAGATGCAACCAGTTAAAAACTAGGATATGCTTTACAGGAACATTTGTTTTGTATCCTGAGCTGAAGCTAGAATTTCTCCACATTAAGAAACTCAAGGATTTTGCTATGTCAGGAAACCCGGGGCAGACACGGCCTTTTGAACGTAGAGGTCTTGTTAGTAAACGTGTTGAGGGTGTTACAGAAATAGAGCTAGAAGGGATGGGATTATGTTAAACATTAGTACGGCAGTGTTAGACCCTGGGGATGTATAAGCGTACTCCCCAGGTTGTATCAACACCTTATAAAATATATGTAAGGCTGTAGCTGGGGTGCTACCCCATGAGGGGAGAGGTTTCCTCAGAAAAGCCTCTCTTAGATGCTTTGCTAGCTTTGTGGGACAGTCTCTTCTGTCTCTGTAAGGTGCTGTGGGAGACCAATCTCATAACTTAGCAGAGTTAGGTTACCCATCCCGTGTCAATGACCTCAGCTGGCAACGGCCTTCCTCTCAGAAGGGTGGCTGAGGGCTGCATGAGCGTGGAAACGGAAACCCTCATACTTTCAGGTGTTGGCCCCTTCAGGATTGGACACACTGATGTGAGAGCCGTGGAAAAAATCGTAGCTGCTATTCTGTTCAGGAGCAGGATACAAGTCTCCGGGGACATCAGTCTCATGCTTCCACTGGCCTTAAATTCACAGAACAGTAAAATGCAATTGTTCTGTTATGAGACCCAAATGTAATACATGAAGAATGTGTGGCGCATTAAACCCATCTGGTTCATACAGAAACTCATGTATAATTCACAGTCTTTGTAAATATGTCAGCTTAATGCCTCTCTGGCACCTATCAGCAAGGCTCTGTCTCCCTTGGGTTAGTCAGACCTGACAGCTTCTGAAACCGGACCCTGAATTGTATGACAAATGGTGCTGAACTCTGAACATTACTAAATAACAACTAGTTTTGAATTTAGAAAAAAAAAATTCTTACAGTCAAAGCCATTTTTTAAGTTCTTCATTGTCTCCTTAGTACAATTCTAAATCTTAATCCTTGTTATGATGGAGAAACTCTTTTAGTGGAGCAGAATTACATCTAGGCATGTACACCAGCACCAAGCTTCGGTTATCCTTCCCTGCAACATGTTACATATCATTTCTTGATGTTGGTGGATTGAGGTTGTTACTCATCATCAGATGTTCTTTCAGACATTTATTTGTAGTTTAATTAATATATATGATATTTTCCTTCAGACTGTAGCTTATATGCAGGCTTCTGATAATACATGGCAGTGCACAAGGCACAGAAATGTGCCATGCCACAAGGCTCTTGGTGACTGGTATGATGCATGTCTACTTTTCATTAAATGAATTGCCTGTATTCTGTGGACAAATTGAGCTGGACTCATGTAAAGCCTGCGAAATGTGCGTGATCTGGTGTGTTTGGTGCTTGCAAGCACTCCTTTCATTAAGAGCATTGGTCTTTTAAGTAATCCATAGAAAGCAGCAGCTTGGTTCAGTCGCTGCTACTCGGAGGAGGAAAAAAATAATTCCCTAGTGTACCATAGGCACTATGAAAATAATGTTGAAAAAAGAACACACTTTACTCTGGCTCAGTCAGAGACTCTGTAAACTTTGAGAGCTGTTGGGCAGTAAGTTGCTAAAACACCCTGGTCTGTGGGATGCTAATGTCGCCTGGGCTGGAGCCACAGTCCATAGAAGTCTAAGGAAGTTGTCCAGTGAATTTAGCCTGCTTTGGACTGGGTCCTTGGATGAGATTTTCAGCAGCAGTCAGCGGTGCTCAACTCCATTGACCCTAACTCCAAGTGGTAGCAGAGAACCCAGCGCTGAGCTTTCCTGGCCCGCTGGATTTAACACCGTCTTTGATTTAAAAGCACTTAGGGGAGGAAAAACAATCTGCATTTTCAAGTCAGTCACAGTATATATTCTCTCAAGAGCTGGTTTTACAAGTGACTTAAACTCAGCTATAAAGCTCTCTTTACCATGTGGCCGATGTGAATTATTTTCCTCCATGCAAAGGTGAGTCTGCGTTGCTGAGCACAGCTTTTTGGCTGGAGCTGGGAGCCCTCTTGGGGCAATTTGATGGTTGTCTGAGAAGGGAGCTACAGCAAGAGATTTTAACATCTGGAAGCCCTCTGAGGGCACATCTCCTTAAACTCTACTCCTTTTCCTGAGCTCTGGTTTCTTCTGCTGTATTCAGGCTGCCATTTACCACATTTCAACAGCCAGTGGAAGTTGTGTGGCAGCCTTCATACCCTTGTTGTAGGGTTTCATGGCAGTTCTTTATTCTCTTTTGAATTCCTACAATTCCTCTCATCGGGAAACAAAACAAAACCTATCTATAATAAAAACAAAAGCAAGTCTTCCTGCAAATACAACAGCACAAAAGCTGGCTGCTCTTTTCCACTGAGGCTATCTGAATCAAGCAGCCTTTCCCCTATCACCTTCAAAGCCCTTGATTTAAGGAAGGGGAGTGATTACTCAATCACTAAGGATAATGGCTATTTACTTTTGGAAACAATGGACTTGATGAACCACAAAAAATGACCTAATTTTCAGAAGTGCATTTTCCTTGAAGCAAACTAGCTGGGTTTGGGATGGAAGTGCGTACATCGTCTTCATGAGGTGGTAAAAAGTGACCTTTTGTTCTGAGAAAAATCACCGATGTTTTTTTTTTTTAATCTTGAGGACTGATGTGACTCCAAGCATGGAAATGTCAGGCTAGAAAACAATACTAGCATTTAAAGTAATGAGCACAGAATAAAAAACATCTAAAACCTTATAAGGATTACAAGTTCTCAGGCTTACCTGACACAGCTTGCTAGGTTTTCCTGTGATGACTTTGCATATGCTAAATGTATATCTTTGCTCTGTCTGCAGTAGGATTTTGCCATGTATTCATCAATATGTGGAAGACAACTCCCCCTGTTCCATAGAATGATAGTGTGGGTTGGAAGGGACCTTTAAAGATCATCTAGTCCAACCCCCCTGCCATTGGCAGGGACATCTTTCACTAGATCAGGTGGCTCAAAGCCGCATCCAACCTGACCTTGAACACTTCCAGTGATGGGGCATCCACATTTAGATGTTTAGACGTATCCGTTTAAGTTACAGAGTAGTTAAAACGTGCTGGGACCTGTGTAGGCAAGCATAATAGAGCGTTACTGTGCTAATTAGTGTATTCTTAAAAAATAGGGAATACTGCTGGGCTTGCTGCGTAAGCTGGGTTGAGTTTTATAAACTGGAGGTGATGGGATAGCAGAATTATTCCCATTCCTGTCTCAATTCTCCTGGTAGTCCTTCGAACCTGTGTGCCTGTGGAGCTTGAAAGACATGTATAGTATCTACAGCCTGGGCTGAAACGGTGACTACTGCTCTGTTTTGAGCAGTTTTGGAGTTTATATGGATTTATTTCTCAGGGTGTAGTCTGAGATTCACTCCTGATTTCGAGACTGGGAGTAGTAAATGGCACGGAAAACTCAGATGAAGCAAGTGTTTGGCCTGTCAGGTCCTGGCAGAGAGTGCTTATCAGAGGTGCAGGTGTGCATGGCAGATACTTTGGATGACAGGATCCTGTTGCTGTTCATGATGGCTGCTGTGCAATGATCACTAACAGCTGCATGTGAACCTAATGAAGAAATGCAAATAACACAAAAACTACTCAATGGCAAGCAGAAAGATCACACAGGAAAATTAGAACTGGAAAAAAACAAAGTTTTGAGCCTGGGTGGATGACCTTTTGCAGACAAGTGACTTGTCAAAAGCCTTATGTGAAAACACCACAACTATTGATGTAATTGGAGTAATCCAGGTTTTATGTGCATTTGATAAAATGGGGTGGCTGTACCTTGGGCAATTCAGGTTTGCAAGTTTATGCCTATTGCATTTTATGAAACCCCAGACTTGCCTTTCGATGCCCATGTATGCTTTCTCCCCGTGGAGATCTCCAGATGCGTTTCATGTCAGAGACAGACAGACATGCTATCGTTACCTTCTGTTGGGCCTCTACTAGAGTACACAAACCCTAGCAATGATATAATGTCAAATTTGTGATCGCTGTTTGAAGCTGAAGTATCTGATCTGGAGTATCAATACTGAGCTCCGCAGGGGAGGTTGTGATCGGGTATTTTGATCTTGGACTCTTTGCTTGTTAGCAGTTTTTTCCGTAAAATACCCAATGATTTTACTGATGTTTTTCTGCCTGAAACTGAAGTAAATATGGGGATATGAATCTCATTTACACTACTGCGCTTCCTCCTACTGTAAAAATGCTTTAAAATGCTCATGTAGTAAGTATATAAACACTTGAAGGCTGCTTTAGACTTAGGAGAATGGAGTGAAGGGGCCTCTGGGTAGGCAAGAGGTAGGCTCATAATACTTAATATCTCTGAACGGGGTTGTTCTATTGGCATCTGATAATATGTTCCAATTTATAGGGAATCTGTTACTCAGCTAGCATTGCAAGCTTAACTCTGTCAGCTGTGTGAACTTCTGGTATAGGGGACAGGGTCATCATTCAGTGCTTGTAGCCTGAATGACCGAAGCCTCCCCACTTCTGCTGCTGCCTTTGCCCTCCAAGACACATGTGAGAGACTTTGTCAGAGCCCAGATTTTTTTTTTTTAGTTCAATTTTAGATCACTTCATCATTTATTGCTATTGCTATCCTTTTGCTATTGCTTAGTTCAAGTAGAATATGCGACCCAGCTCGCCTTCCTGCAGTGTATGGACTTCTGCTGCATGTGTGGTCTCTCCAGTGTGCTAAGGAACTTCAGCAAATAAATGTTTATTCTTTCCTGGTTAAACACAAGAATTAGGTGATTAATGAAAGTATGTATATTGACAGTTTCATTTCACACATAGGTTCCTAAGGGCCTCATGCTGAATCAAAGGAGAGATTCTAAACTACAATATGGCTGATTTGGTTGACAAAAAAGCATTTTATAAAAGCAGTAATTTTGTGATCTCTCTCTAGAAAATGCAAATATGCATGTGTATACAGAAAGGGAGAGCATTGCCCTTTTAGAATTGCATGCACTTTTTGAGTAAATTTTGAACTGTTTTACTGCAAATGCTTTGTTTTATTGGCAGTGTGCAGTTATGGTGGTCAAAGGTGATCTAAGGTCTATAGAAAGACACTATTGACCAACTGATGAAATTGGGAAAGAAAACCCCAAGCTTTCAAGCACACAAACCTTTCTTTGGATTATTTTTTTTTTTGAGTGTTACAGGAGCCTTAATGGGTGAGGCAGGCATGCTGAAACTTCAGCAGACTTTCTGTTCTTTCATTTTATTTTGCATTCTGGGCAGTGAACCATGCTAAAGCTCTTTCCACTTCACTGGTGCATGCCGGAAAAGTGTAACTGAGAGCTTATGTAGTTTTGAGCAGACACTGCAGTGAAATTCCCTTCTGAGCCTTTTTGCCATTCAGGTTTTTGCCAATGCTGCCAGATCACCTAAAAGGCTGGATTAAAAATATCTTGCACAGTCAGAGCTGGTTAATCTGTGCTTGGTTTATATGTCTGGGCAAGCAAAAAGTTCTCGTTGAATAGCATGCTTTCGACATGTGTGCCATTGCCTTGTTTTAGGACCTTCTTGTACTGTAGATTTGACCACATTTGAATGTGGTTCCATCCTTTCAACACGTGCAGAAGACAAAGAAGATTTCCTCTATGCTTCAGGCAGGAGAAATGGCTCTCGCATCTCAAGCATTCTGGACCATAGCAGCAGAGGACCCAGGCTCTCAAGTACAGAAGGCGGGAGCACAAGTACAGGAACAGAAACGGGGTGAGAGTCAGTTTTCTACCCTGGCAGCTCAGAACTGTCCCCAAATAACAAAGGTGTCTGGCTGGTGCCCTGCATACCCTAACCTAGCCAGGCTGGCGATCAGCAACAGTGGAGCTGGAGTAGCACAGACATCAGCACGCCCTGTGCCAAAGTCACCAGGCATCCTTTGGTCTGTGGCAGTCCACGCTGCTGCGAGTTCATTGCCATCGCTGCTAGAGTAAAACTCACTCGAGTGTGTCAGCACGTGCAGCGGTCATATTCTGCTTGCGGGGTAGACGTGGCCGCGGAGAACAGTGGTAAGGTGCTGTCTCCACGGGTGTGAGGGAAACATCAAGCATGACTCCAGAACGTGTTACAACTGCTCACCTTTCAAATGGGGACAAAACTTAAAATAAGGTAGATTAAAGGTGGGAATCCTGAAGCAGGCTTTCTCGATTATTCTCGTTCAGGGTGGTGGTTCCACACGATGATATTATATATGAGTTTATGACTCAATGGGCTGAACTCAGGCTTGACTTTTACTTGTTAAGCTGTTATGAAACCTGAAATAGTTATACTAGCAGAAACTACAGGTGCAGCTGTATAGTTAAAAAGATGGTTTACACCAGTGTAGCTTCTTCGTGTAAGAAGAGTGGAATAATCTGTGCTAAAATAAAGCGTGATACAGATATAACTTTTCACAACAGATGGACTGGGGAATCTGAGTGCTTGGGAAAGGTTTTAAGAATGACTCCAGAGTTTAGACTATAGTTGTTTCCCATTTCTGTGGGTGGCTACTAATAAACTAAATTAGGTTACTTATATTCTAAAATATTTATCTTACTTTAAAATTTCAGGTTTACATTCAAATAGCAAAAATAGCGAAAGTAGTGGTGTATTTTGTTCACTTGCTTCTACCTCTTGGCTCTTTTGGTACATAGACTGCTTGTATCCAGAACAAACGAAGAAGCACACGGCCATATATTACATCTGCACTGTGTTACCATATATTACATGGTACATACACACAACACACATTACCATGTTACACGTTACCATACTGTAGGCCATATCTGGCACATGAGCAGGACTCCACTGTGCTAGGTACTGTATCAGCACAGAGCAGAAAGCTGATTCTGTCTGATGAGCTTTTCATCTTAATAGAAATCAATGTATAACAGGTGGATATAGATGGTACACGGGGGAGTGCAGAGAAGACAAGGGCATAATATTTTTCACGAGCCATACGTCAGTCCTTGATATAGGTGGCACTGAAAAGTTGACACAGAAAAAACCGGAGGAGACGAGCAGTAGCGGTAGGGAAGGCAGAATGAAGGAAAGCAAGAAAATGCTTGTTGGAAAATCTGATAGTTGAGTGATAGCGGAGGGCTTCACGGGATGATCAGAAGTAGGAATCGATGCCTCAGTAGCGGGTGAGGAATGATAGATAGGGTGAGGGTAAGTGATGGAAAGCGTTGAAACCAGAGATAAGCTTATGCTGAAAGCCTTGAAACCAAAGATAACTGATGCAAGAATGTGTGGGGACAGCTGGTGAAGACGGCGGTGAGTGAGGTGATAGTGACAGGCTTGGACCGTGATCTTTGCCGAAGCCTTCTGGGTGGGAGAGAACAAGCTTCTCTTTATCGGGACTGGAGGAAACGATGGCGGAGTCACTGAGATGTTTGGTGCCAGATGCCTGAGGAAGGAAGAACTGCACAGATGCCGTATAAAAAGCACGTGCAGGACGTCCTGTCTACCTCTCTGTGTTAACACAGGCTAACTACTCCACTTGCAGGTAGCTCTGTTTGGGAACAACAGACCCATTTTTTTATTTAGCTTAACTCTTTTCAAGTGAAACTGCAGAGAGGCATGTTTCTGGTCTGGAAGAAAAGTGTCCTCCTGCAGAGCTGAGGAAATCAGGAGAAGCTATTAGGATAAGCTCTGTCTCAGCAAGACCTTCAGCATAATGCAGATTTGTAGACCTAGAAGAAGTGCATCTCCAAGATGACAGCTAGTGATACAGGGCTGAGCTGTGTTGTTCCCAGGATGAAAAACAAGAGGAGGCGAAATTTGATGGGTAGTGAAACATTCCCTTTTACTGTGTTGTGCTTGAGCTGAAGGCTAGATGTTGTGAATGTGCTGTCCAAAAGACAGGCCAAGAATTTACTGAGTGCTGAAAGTGAGAAGCCTGGAAATAGTCATACATCTGTGTCTCATCAGTTCACATACAGTTGAAACTGCTGATAAAATTAGCCGGAGATAAGATGCAGAGGGGGAAGAAATGCCCATCGGAGTATTGTATGTAACAGTACCACAGAACATGGGAGAGAATGTTAAGGAGGGCATGCGTAAAGCAGGAGAAATCAGGTTTGGACAGAGTCATAAAAATTAGGGCTTTTACATGTCCTGAGAGACAACCTGAACAATTGCATTAATGCTTTTGTAGTATTGTAAGGTCACGTTAGTGATGCTGGCTGCTATATGATTACTACTGTTACAATGTTTGTGTAATAAGGAATATAAGCAATGGTTATATTAGCATTCTAATCTTGGCAAACAATTGAATTAACATAGTATGTGACAGTAATGAGACAAGAACCTTATATGATGATTAATTGCTCAGTGCCAGCACTGCTGCTCAGTTATGGAAGAGTGCAATGTTTTTTTTTTTAATTCTGTGAAAGATCTCGACAGTAACAAAAATGGGTTTGATATTGTAGATTTATTTCTTTTTCTGGCCTCCTAAACTAAATATTTTGGGGAGGGGATTCAGCAACCAAACTGCGGCTAATGGGGCGCTTTTGGTTCTGATTATGTTGCAGACGTCTTGCAACTAGCTGAAGTTTTTGATTGCTGAGAGGACAAGAAAGAGGGGTAGGAGCAAGCAAAGCTATTTGCTGAAGACTGAAACATATGTACCTTTTTCACAGTGAAAAACCTTGAACATTTTTACTGTTAGCAGACTTCTGCTGAGGAAATGCAATTTTAGTGTAAAAGCTGTATTTCATACTGAAGAGGTAAATAAGCAGATATTTTGGAAAATGATTTTCAATCAGCCTACACCCAGTTAAAGTACAAGCTTGGCTCTATTTCTCTTTTCCAGCTAAGTAGGTACGGTACTGGTGGTGTCTGTGATGCTGTATCTTCTTATGGGACACTGAGCAGCGTGCAGCAGCAAGACTTATCCTGGGTTTTTCTTGAAGGCTGGGGACTATGAGGGACATAAAAGAGCACAGGTGGCCCAGCAAATAATTGGGGGGCTGGTGTGGGAGCTGTTGTGTGACAGCAGAAATGTAAGACCATTCTGGGCTGTGACGGGCACCCCTTGATGTTCACGGTGTCCATGGAGAACTCGGGGCCATGTGGCTCAGTTAGCTGTATGTGATCACTGAGGACCCCTCACTGGTATGGCAATGTGAGGATTTTTTTGGTAGATGGTCCCTATTTCCCATTTGTCTTGAAGTTTAAACAATTTTCAGGTGGGTCTGTGGTGTTTTTACCCTAGCTCTTTTTCCCTTGTTGGAAGCAAATCCACCTCCCGCTGGAATGACTGAAGGGGGAAAAAAAACCCCAAACCACTGTCAAGGAAATAATTGCTATGATCCCCTCCTTTCTGAGCCTCTTTTCCCCTATGTTTTCTGCTAACTTATATTTAGGCATCCTGCCTGCTCCTGTAATCAATGGGAGTTTCTGCCCTTAAGAAGTCAGCAATGTAGCACCATTTCGTTATCCTGTGATTTCATTAAATATTAAACTTTCCAAGAAGTGAATAATCTGTTAGTCAAATATAAACATGGCTCGATTCACTATTCTGCTTGTCTGTTTTGTGCAAAGCAGGCATAAAGCTGCTGGCATTTTGTTGGGATAGCAGTTTGTGCTCTGCTTGATCCCAGTGCTGGTACATGGACCAGTACGGTATATAGTATAATCCAATTGTTAAAGACGGATATGGATGAGTTCCAGAAACAAGGCTGGAGCAGAAACAGAGGATCATATTTAAAGATCCACATAGCATATCAAAGTTATTAAATGATGATTTGCACAGGTGATCCTGTATTTACTGCTGGATTTTGCCTTGGCTTTGCAAGAGTGATCAAGACCTGTTAGGTGTATTAATACCAAATTAGGAATGCTAATGACAGGTTACCTTACTGCTGTTTCTAACGGGCTTGGCGTAATTCAGTGCAATCACTGGCAGTCATAGGTGTGACATTTTGATTCTTGTTTTCTGTCCTCTTTCTAATAATCTTTGCCATGTTCTTTGTCAGCTGGCTACATCGAACAGGCTGGTCATAGTCATAGGGCTTCTGGCTATTTTCTCTGAGAGTACAGAGAGTTGTGTTCTAGTTTATTTTTATTTTTTAAAGGTAAAAAGAAAGGGAAGTGGTTGAATGCCATTCTCTTTCTTGGAGATGTGTTCTTGTCTGAGTGAAAAGGTTTGCGGTCCTTTTGGGAAACATTCAGACTGAGTTCAGAAGACGCTCCTGGGAGCTTGTTCAGCAGTTGGATCTCCTCTGCCTTTGTAAATCTTACAGAAAGTACTTCTAAACAACTGATTATCACAGAAATTCCTGACTGGTCAAGAAGCAGGAGCAATTGGCTTTAGGAAAGCAGTTATTGATCCGTAAAAGCAGAATAATTGCAACAAGCAGTAATTAGTGAAATCAAATTTCATTCTGCACTAACTGCCCTTGCATATTCATTATACTGCAGTTGTTGGCTATTTCCCATGTAATTCTGTCACTGGTCTACCATTAATAATGCACTTTCAAATCCATTGGTAACAAACTGGTCAAGTCATTAAATTTCAGCGTCCTTTGCTCAGCTTTGCTTCGCAGTGCCATGGTAACTTGCTGTTAGTCCAGCTTTTGCGAAACTTCGGCAGTAATTCCCGCAGACTGCGGCAGTGGCACCACGTTACGTCCCGAGATTCTCTGAGTCATGTTAAGATTCAGGAAACAACCATATAAATAGAGCTCTCCAAATAGTACCTTTACATCATCATCATGTGTTTCCAGTCGGGGGATAAATACTTCTTCATTCCTGTGGTGATATCACTTTTCCAGACCCTCTCTAAAACTAAATATAGTCATAGAAAGTGTCTCTGCGCATATGAACTAAAGGGGTTGAGTCATTTAAGACCTTGGAGAATCGGAGAGGATATGCCGTATCATGCAATCACTGACAGTAATACAGGATGGCTTCATTGTAATTAGTAAAAAAGGGAGCTATGTCCTTTAAGTTAAAGTGTAAGTTTGGAGGTAAGTAGTTCTGTTATATATGGATTGGCCTTGCACAGGTGACTCTTGTCTGTTTGTCGATCCTTAGAGTTACAAAATGCTGCCCATCATGGGGACATCTGGGTACCTTCCACCTGGAGGAAGTTGCAGAGTCCCCGGGCAGCTTCATGGCGTTTCTGGTAACTTCCACTTTTAGAAGCTAAGCTCCACTGGCAGTAGTGTTCCCTTTTGAAGGGAATAGTAAGGAAGAAGAGGGATCCTTTGGGTGTGATTTCGATGATTTCTGAACATGTGCACTCATTTCAGTACTCAAAACTCCTGAAGCAACTGCGCTGCAGGCTTCCATGGTAGGCTCTCAGATTCAGAATCATCCAAAATCAGTGGCCACTCCTGAAAGTGTTGATTTCTAACACAGTTATCCATTCATTCAAAAACAGGCATCGGGTAGGAGTAAGTGGTATTATAGATAGAATAAAATAAGATATGATCAAGTGCTTGGGCCCTGTACAAAAGTCAGTAGCATTCATTAGATCAAAAGACCTAATGAAGGGTCATGTCAATGAGCAATTCTCCTCACACCTAATCCTTCCATGGTTATAACTGCTCATTCCCCTACCTTAATTCTTCTATTGTTACTGATGACGGTGGAGTCTTGCTAGCTGTTCTTACAGTGCAGTTCGATCTCAGAAGGCAAATAATAACCACTGTACATAGACATCACTTCAAACTGAAGGGGTGGTTCCCCTCCAATCTTTGGATGTAGAAATACAGAAAGAAAATCACTGTTTAGGCCTGTAATTTGCCAGATGGCCAGGGGAGCTGGTGATCTGGAGAGATGAGAGCTCTGCAACGCTGACAGCACTACTGCCAGAACCTGGGAGGAATGCCTTGCTCCACGTTGGACTTTTAATCAAGGAACGCAGTTGTGAAGACAATTTTTTACTTGTAAAAGGAGGAGAAGGTAAAAAAGAACTTCCAATTCTGGCACAAAATCATCAGACTAAACTAATCAGCATGCTCATTTGCCTGTCGATACCCAGAATGCTTTTCTACTCTGCTGCCTTTTCACAGAAATACCAGTCTTCGAGCCATTAGGAAAAAAAAAAAGGCACGCTAGGTGAGTAGAGAGCATGTTTCCTTGTCATATGCTTTCCAAATAGGAATACTAAGACCTCTCTTTATATCTGGCTTCCACAGAGTTCTATATAGTACTTAACTATGAGATTTTTGGCTCCCTTTAAAAGAAGTCCCAAAGAAGTCTGAAGCTTCAAGAAGAAAACTTAGGAGAAAAAAAATATATCTTTTAATCCACCTGTAAGCCTCAAAGGGAGCAACTTTTCCTTCCAGCACGCCTTGCGGTCCCCTCGGGCAGCGGATCCCAAATGAAGGCAGAGGCCCCAAACGAATTGTGCCTGGGAGGAGTGGTGCTGGGAGTCTAACCGATCAGTGGCGTTTGGGATAGTGAGCCAGGCAGAGTGGGGTATACCACCAAAAGCAAGTCTTCTAATCAGAAGAATTGGAGAAAACCACTGCCCTCAGGTTTTCCTCTATACCAGAGGGTTATACTCTTCTAATTGTATGGTCAGATGTTCTGGATATACAGAAATGGAAGGCTGCTTCTGAAGTTTTGCACCTTAGCTTGCAGATGTAAGGACAGATATTTGTGGGAAAAACAACTGGCAGGTGATGCTTAAGTCTGTCCAGCAAGAATCGAATGCATCCTGCTGTTACAATTCACACTTTGGTGAATTGCATTCAGTATGAATCCTTCTCATAATTCATTTGGATCTGGCAAATACGTATTTTGTAAAGCATATCTTGATTTATGAGGGCATTTCTGATCTCTGATTATTTTTTTTCAGAGACAGCGGGAGCTCATTCACCAATTTCTGAAATGCTGGCTTTTCAGTACTGAAAGGTGCCGCTAGTCAAGCAGCACAAAGAAGTGCTGCCCATGCTAGCTGAGCCAAGGAAGGGAGTTGTACGCTTGCTGTCACTACGGGGAAGTTTGTGAGTAGGTAAATGGTAATTTTCCAAACCAGAATTTGGCACGGTAAAACTAATTTATTCTTCCCCTTGAACAAAAACACTGTAGAGTTGTTACCGGGCATAGTGATTTGTTCTCTCTGAGATCCAGCAGGAAACAAATTGGGGAAAAAGCAAACACAGCAGTGTCTGCCTGCAGTTCCCTCTTCTCACTTGCAGAAGCCTTACCAGTGTTTGTGTGTTATCTAGGTGTTGGAGTGGAAACGTCCTCCTCAGCCTTCACGTTACCCTGTCCCCAGCAGTAACCAGTCTTTGCACTGCCTGAAAAGATCTACTGTGTGTGAGGCATCAGCTTAGCACTTCAGATGCAGAGAGACTGGAAAACAAACAACAAAAGCTTCTGAATTGCCAAGAAATACTCTGCTATAGTAACTAAACATGGAAATTAATGGTAGTGTAAATTCAGCGTTGATGTGTTCAGCTCTGTCTCACAGGGAAGAAATCTTTTTTGTTTCCTTGCCGGTACCCTGCCCTCTGACCCAGGTAACGCCGTAACCGGCTGGCTGCTTTACGCTGATGTCTGATCTGTGTCCAGGAGGGTTTCGGGGATGTCGATGTTCATTTCTTCTATCTTGTTAAGCTAAATCAGGCTGCGCTTACAGCTTTCGTGTTTTAGTGTGTGGCATTCCCCCCGGTACGTACCTTCTCTGTTTCCAAGACATCACTCGTAAAAGGAGACAGCATCTGGCGTGAGCTCAGGGAACATGAATATTTAGGACTCTCATAGTTAACCCTGTTTCTTTTGGTGTTTGTTACTTCTTTGGAAGCTTTTGTAGGATGCAGGAACCGGCAGGATGTAGAAGCATACGATGTGGTCAGTCCTGGATTACGGTATCTTTTGTAAAGCGTTTTAGCTTTGAGTAGCATTCATTCTCTTGCTTTCCCTGACTGTAAGGAACAGGGAGATTTGCCACAGACCAAATTCAGAAGGTCAGTGATCTAAAGAAGTTTGTTATTTATTTTCCTGTAGCATCCTTAGGCTCCTTTCAAGGCCAAAACAACTGTATTTTAAGTGTGTAAGTATATATAAATTCCTTTCTCTGAGAGCTTATGACCTTATTGGGCACAAAGAGAAGCCAGGAGGAAATTATAAGTTAAAAAAAATCAGTTAAATTTTAGCATAGAAACACATATCCTGATGCTGGAAGAAAGAAAGAGCAGGAAACTTTCCAGCCATTCGTGTGGCATAGTTTTATCATTAGAGCATTTTTGGGGCAGTGCATTCGGAAGAGTCTGCGAAGCAAAGCAGAACTAAATTACTGTCACCTCATATCCATGCAGATGATACGTGCTAAATCATCAGGAGATATCTTCTGTCTCTATTTCCAATGAGAGCAGCCTCAGCATGAGCCTTGCACACTTCCAGCAAGAGACTTCTGCAAGCAAACCACAGAACAAAACAGCTGAAGAGCCCCTTTCTCCATGCAGCTTTTGGGGAAAATCTTTTATTTAAACAAAAGGAACCGAGCCAGTAGTGCCTGGAAGGACGCGGGCTCCCTGCTGAGATGTAAATCACTTTTGATTCTGTCTGGAAGATATATTCTGGGAACAGAAATGAGTGACTTGAGGCGCCGTGAGATGGGAAGAGTGATTGGTGACAACCTTTACATGGTGTGAGAAGGTGGTGGCTCTCTTTACACCCTGATGGTGCTCCGAAGGGAAGGAGGAGGGTCTCATCCTGTTACCGAAGAGGCGCGGTCTCCTTGGAAGTGAGTCAAGTTGGAAAAAACAAGTTAAAAGGCTTGCCCTTGGCTGGTGTTTCTGGGTTACCAACTATTATACTTTCGTTGTGTTAGCACATGGGAGCCCACTGTGAACTCGGTGTACCCTGTAAACATGGAGCAAGAAAGCAACTCCTTCCTCAGACGGCTCACAATCTTATTCGTCACATTTCTGTGTTGTTTGTAAGATGGCTTTCGTGCCGACGTTGCTATGTGAAAACCCTGCACAAGCTTTTGGGAGGCAGGCCGATAATGCATGCAGTGGCCTCAGATGCAGAAACAGCAAATGGGAGGAACAAAAAGAGAGGGGAAAAAACCCTGTTTAATATTTTTTTTTTTTTTTTGCTCCTCCCTCAAGTATAGCACAGAAGGCTTCAGCTACTGATGATGACGGCAGCAGTGGGTCACCACTTCTCCAGGCAGAAGTGGTAACTTTCTGTATGACGGCATTTCTAAAAGCCTGGCCTTTTGCAGCAGTCCTGCCCGGGGAGGACAGTCCTCTGCCGTGGGAAGCTGCCAGTCAGGGCAGGATTTTGTAGGCAAGCCTGGGCACGTGCGGTGCTGGCTTCCCGAACAGGCTGTGCTGGTGCTGCGTGACTGGTGGGTGCATCCGCGCTACCCCTCGTGTAGTCAGTGCGGGTAGTAACATCAATAAAGACGTAGTAGTGCGGGCTTCATTCAGCCCAGGGTAGCAGGTAGTGGGTATATGCCTCGGCACCTAGTAGGCTTGTCCCCTTGCTGCTACCTGTGATGAAGCCTGCTATGACTTCTTCAGCTGGTGAGTTCAAAGCCTGCGTGGAGGTGGCTGTGTGAAGCCCGGTTACGCTTTCGCGTGCTGTTGTAGACGCACCAGGAGGATGGTGCCTGCACGGAAGGGTGCAGGTGTGGTGGGAGTCGAGAGAGGCTACAGCAGTGGTAATTGGAGAGGCAGTGGGAAGTCTCCTCGCTGTTCTGCCTCGCTTACTAGGTAGGATAAAACTAACTTAAGAACAACTATGTTTGTTGCAAAGATACCTCCCGTGGATATATTTTGGAAACCCTGATGTTTCTTTGCCTAGAGCAAAGTAAAAAAGCTTTTAAATGTAAACATACGCCCAGACCCTTCTTTTCACTTTGTTCTCTTGTAATAGTTGGCTAATTTTCTTACTTTCTTTTCTTTTCTTACAAAGCTGCTGTAGGCCTTGACTCTTTAGTGTAAATCAGGAGTAATCCCAAGGAAGTCATTGCTATTTCCCTGGTGTCCAAGGAGTTTAGGGAGCCTAAAGGGCTAATTACAAAAGGTGTTATGTATTTTAACTTGCTCTTGAAGGGAGTGGCCTCATTCTTGTCATCTTTGCCAGCGTGACACCAGGGAAGGTGCAGTGGTGTGATCAAGGAGACAATAAATGAAAGGGACTTGACCCTGGTTTGGGTACTGCAAGTGCCAAACTTCTTGAAACATCAGTTGCTTTATAAAAAAACCAACTTACTGGCTTTGCAAGTGGATTTGAGCTGGCTGAGGGGTGTTTTAGCTATGTAGCAAGCTACAAACTTTCCTAACTTCAGGGTAGGACTCTGTCCTGGTTTCGGGAATGTTCCCACGCAACAGTGCAAGGCTGCTGGTTCCATTGTAAATAACCTTCTCTAGTCCCCAAACCAATGAGGAGTATCTTTATTCATTCTTACTATAACACATGAAAACAAGTACAAGCCAGTGATCCATGGAGGTTTAAGATGCCCCAAACTAGGATGAATCAGAGTTTTCAAGTTTTGTAGGTCATACGCTTCTCACCGGTGACTCAGAAGTCAGTCTCATCCTTTGCTGAGGCTTGGGATCTTACTGGATTTGACAATAAAGTTCGTCAGCATGAACAAACCAAGCTTCATGTGAGTGTTCATATGACCAAATGACATGTGGAGCTGAAGTTTTTAAGATCTATTTAGTACATAGACAGAAAACAAGAAGTAAGACTCAAAGGTGATTTTTTCCTAATATTTAAGCTGAAGTTCACTTGACTCTGTCTTTTGCAGTCAATTAGACTCCTGCTGACCTATTTCTATGCCCCTAACAGTGTACCAAAAGATTAGATGCAGGCGAAAGATAGCTAAAACAAGAGTGAGAAGAGCCAAGCTAAATTCTTCCTGTCACTGATGTCAGTCATCAGTAGGTGGCCACTAAACATAAAGTAGCTTCTTTATAGGATGGAAAATGTTAGGTTCATACAGTGCATGTACAAAGACTTTGCATGCCAGATAATTATGACAATAGAAAAACAACAGTGATGGAGTCGGCAAGGGAACCACTCCTCCACGTCCTCTGACATCTGTTGAATTCCCTTCTCAACGTCCTTCTGCTGTTATTGTTCGGAGCATGTGAGCTCTAGACCTGCCAGGCATGTTTGTAATTAACGTTTCCGACGTCATCCTGATGCCGCTTGCTGCGCCACGGAGAACATGTGTTCCCATGAAGCTGGGCTGTCATGAGGACTGCTCAAGGGTAGCGCTGAACTTTCATCAGGCTACTGCATTATAAGTGGGTCTCTGTGCAGAACAATAAAAGCAAGCCTTGGTGGAGAAGCGGGTGAGCTGGCATTCTTAGAGTAAAAGCAGGCTTGAAGGGGGAAGGGCCATCCGCCTGTCAGGGGGACCCACAAAGGGAGTTTACCAGGATTCTTAATGCTGTGAAAGTGAAATAACTACAAATATATGGTTGTTTAAAAGAGTGCTCATCTGCTGGGGAGTTCATTCCCCTGGAACAGGGTAAAGGGAAAAAATGTTTACAGCCTTCCTTTTCAGTAGGCTTCATGAATATTTGCGGCTGCCTTTTTTTGGCTGCGAATTACCGGAGACTTTTAGACCACCCACAGCTGCAAGTGAGGTAATGGACACTGTGGAAATCAATCCCAAATTAAGTGCCCTAAACTAGCAGTCACCTGGCAATCAGGCATAAAAAGATAAGTGCCCAACTGGGTCACACCAATGTTCGTATCTGGCTCTGGATTCTTCTCCAACAGTGCCCCAAGGATGTGCTGGTGAGGGAGAGCATGGGAGCCTGGCCCCTCTGCAGCGTGCTCCCTTGCACTCTCCTGCATCCACCACTCTTGTATCGGGGATGTTAGGAGGAGCATCCTTGTCTGTCCCTTGTACTGTTTGTTTATGCACCCCTTGTCCTTGGATTTGTCTAATCCCTTTTTGAACTTGCTGATACTGTCTGCCCGTGGCAGGCGTTACAGGTCATCACTGTGGCAACAAATTCCAGGAATTCACTACAGTCTCAGTAGAAATGTACCTTCTTTTATAAATTTTAAATGATTTCCTGCTAGTTTCAGTGAATGCCTCCCACATCTAATAATACTGAATTTAGTGAAAAACAGTTCTATGAGTACCTTACCGAATGTCTTCATAATTTTGTAAATCTTGATCATACCCCCTGTCAGACTTTTCCTTTTAAGCTGAAGACCCCCAGCCTTTTCAGTCTGCCTTGGTAAAGCAGCTCCTCTGTCCCCTTAATCATTGCGGTTGCCTGTCTGTGTACCTTTTCTGTTTCCACTTTGTCCTTCTTTAAATGCGGAAAACAGAAATGCCCCCAGTACTTGGGATGCCTGTAGGCTTCGTGGAGATTGAACTTGAAGATGGAACCAAAGCCCTGCAGAATTTACTGCGCAGAAGAACTATCGCAGCTGCCAGTTTGAGTATTCACTGGGCACAGAGATGGAAATAGGTTTGTAAAACACTGAAATAATAACAGCAGTTCGTAATATATTTGATATTTCATACTGTAAATATGAATGGCATATTACAGAAAAACAGAGATAGGGTGGGTCGACATAACATAGCACTACTTCACGCTTTGTGAACAAAATAGTTTAACACATGGTCCCAACCCTGCAAGCGTTTCCAGCTGTAGTCTTGCCAAGAACAATCACATGAATTTGCAGGGACTACTCATGGTAGTAAGCAGCATTGTTGCCTCTGAACCCATGATGCTTAGGTGTGTACATACATGTGTGCATATATAGGTAAGGGCTTTTTTTAAGCCTTGTTGTATTTTGCCAATGTAAATGTCAGTGTCTTAAAAAGGCGGAGTGAAGGTTGGCTTTGTGTACAAAATTGATAGCTAGACTGAGATAATGTTTTATGGAGTTTAAGACTAGGAATAGCTCTGAAGATCCCTAAACTTGACCATATGGGTAAGGATTTTTAAATCTGGTGATCCATTTTGTAGTGAGAATTATTTTTGCCAAGCTTTGTTGTGCCATTGTTCCCTGCAGATGGAGGGTTAACCCTGAAGGGGGTGACTTCACGTAGTAAGGACTATCACTTTTTTGGCATTGCCCACTGGAACAGCGAAGGAATATCCCATGTTCTTGCTGTGTGATCAGCTTCGTGTGAATTTTAACCCCTACATCCTCTGAATGTTGTTTGCATGCTTTGAACCTGGTTAGTTGTGTCCTGGTTTTGGTAGATGGTTTCTTGAAAGCCTTAGAAACCACCGCTCTTGCCAGAGATCAGCTGTGAAGTTTTACCCTATTGACCTACGCTCCAAGGATATCCATGTTTTTTATTGGAAGTTATAAATAATTGAGTGATCAAGTTTGATTTGCTAATTGATAAGGAGAAAACTGAAAGAAGCGTTACATGTGAAAGGCATCGCATTACTTGTTGGCATTCTCAATCCTTTGTGTGTAGGGAGAAGTGACAGTATACATCAATATTTAGTTTGAATTTAAAAATTTTCTATCAAGGTAACAGGAGAAGTAATTTACAGTCAACGTTTTGTCCAGTAAACTTTGTCTTATGAATCTGATTTCCAGTGTTTTAAAAAGAGCAGCACATTTTCTAGGATAAATATGGTCTACTTTGGCACCTCTTTCATACATTTTTCTGCCTTTTCCCACTTCATTATGAATGATAATCCATCCAAAAAACTGCAATGGCTTTACTATGCAGCTGCACTCCATGTATAAGCAGTTTGGCTGCCTTCCCAAAATGGCACATTTCAACCATGACTGTCATAAAAGCTGCTACCAAGGATTATAACCGTACTGATAGACTTGTGTGTGGACCAGCTTCATTATATTTTTAAGTCGGGTCATATTCAAGAGTATTCCTGGCCCCTGGCTACATGGTACAGTAACACTCTGAAATTTCATCTCGTGGGACATCAGCTGTCATTTTTGAGTCATTGAGAAATGAGTTTGATGATACCTACCCAGTCCTTGGTGAAACATTTGCTCATAGGACCATCTGCCCCTGTAATAGAGTTGTCATTTCAGCATCGCTTCAATTTCTGCAGCAGCTGCCCATTGATAATAAGTCAGACGCGGGGATGTCACAGAGGAGAACAGCAGAGCCTGACTGCAGTGCGGTTGTTGCTTTCAGCTTGCTCTGACAGTACATCATCTCCCTAATTAATGAAATCCTCGTTGCTCTCTCTGCCTCGTCCACCCTTCAGTTTTCTTCTTGAACTGTCTCCAACCAGAGAGGCAAGTCATGCGGTAGCTCAGACCAGATGCCTTTTTCATGGCCTCCACTTACAGGCACACTTTCTGTGCCTGCTGAGATGTGTTTTTAGCTTGGCTTGGCTAACTCAAATTAAAACATTGGCAAAGATACGGGAATTTACTGTTTCACGTGGATTAGCATTTCTAAGTTCTCTTTTTAGGCGTGAGCTTGAACTGATAATATCTGTTTATTATTAGGTTTGCCAGACATCTGCCTTTCAGCTGTCCAAATGAGCACCCTGCAGAAGCACTGCAAATCTGGTTTGTAGCACCCCAACACTACCGAGCCCTGCAGTGACTCCCACAGGGCGCGAGGGACTGGCGAGGGACTGTGTGCGTCGGGACGTAGGCATCTTGTAGGCTGTTCAGCCCAAGTGAAAAACCTGCCTTCTCACTCCCAGTGTGAATGACTTTCAACAGTGCTGCTCTTACAGGTGTCCTCTGTTACCAGGCACAAACGTGCCAAATGAGGCGTTACGAAATCATGCAGCGCAGGAAGGGTCCTTCCAATGGTCGAGATCTGGGAGGTGCAATTAACTTTTCTGTCCTGCCACTAATTTTCTGCCTCCTTTATAGTGGAGGCCTGTCTCAATTAACTTTAGTGGATCTCTGTTTAGGCAGCTGGTCTAGAAGTTACGTATCTAGTCTMGACTGGTTCCCAAGGCTCTTTGTAGGTGGTGGAAAGACAGGCACCATCCTAAAATGTGTGCCTAAATTAGATAAGGTAAATAGCCTCCTGGCGGTGTGTATTTCTGTCTGTTGAGTCCAGAGAAATCCCAGATTATTAGTTCAGACTAGATGCTTAACTTTGTGATGGMAGAAAGGAGCAGAAATGAATCCAGGGCTTGTAGTCTCTCTATGCCTCTTTTCACAGGCTGTACAAATCATTAATGATTATCTGCTGTTTCACAGGATGTTGTGGTTGGTAATGATGAAAGTGCCCAGAGATTTTATGAGTAACTAAGTGATGCAGAAGGGAAACCTGCCTCCTTGTAGGCGGAGGTGACCCAAATGAACTGACAGTGGCTTCTTTTGAGTGGGAAATAAAAAGAGAGCCATTGTTCTCTTCCCAAACGGCTACCTTTATAAAATTTATGAAGTCAAAAGCATAAGCACCTTTTGTGGCAATCTTGACTCCATTTTCTGCTCCCCTACAGTTGAAGCCTTTCACAAATTTCTATATGTGTACTGTCTGATCGCAAATCCTGTGCCTCCACCCAAATTTTGGGAGTAAATGAATTCCCTCTTTTTTTTTTTTTYCTTCTGTAGTTCTTTCCCTTSTCTGATTTGAGTGCTGTCTWTGAGGACCAAGAGGATAAATTACAACAGGGATGGTCTCTTGATTCTCTGATGGGTGATTTAGATGCAGATGGACTCTAGCTACTATTTCCTTTGATTTCTCATCATTTTTTTCTCTGTTCCTCCCTACAGTCGCATGGAAAGCTCTGAGGAGGTCTGTTCACATTGTTGGGTTGCTTTGCCYGGGACTTCTGGCTGCTTTTTTGGTCTTCGTGTTATCTTCCAGGCAGAAAGAGGGTAGCAACTGCTTTTATGGTTGGAGCACTCACTGTCTGTTAATAAAATAGATTGTTAGGCAGAGGTGCTGCATGCATCCTACCCTTTTGGGATCGTAATAGTCCTTCTTGTGAGAGGATCTCACACCCCCGTCTTCTGGGGTTTTGTGAAAAAGACACTGGTGTCTTTCTGTCTTTGGGAAGTGAGGTCAAGTGAGTGTCTTTTGGTCAAGTGAGGTCAAGAGGCCCAGCCATCAGGGAACTGGGTATCTTCCCGGTCAGAGCTGGCCAGGTGAGCAGAGAGCGAGTCGCCRCATAGGACCCTGAGAGCTTGATGTGTCCTGCACAGTGGTGGGAGTCATGAGGCTCTCGGGCTTCGCGTTTGATCTCATTCAGCCCAGCGGGGTAGTGGTGAAGACATACCGCCAGGTGGTTTAGCTCAGTWCCCACCACTGAAAGGAGTATGAAGGCATTACAGCATTGCCTGACAGGTTTTGGCGATGTGCTTCATGCCACCTGACAACCTGGAAAGGCTTCAAGGAAGTTGCAATGCGTGGTGACCCGTGTGCCAGATAAGACCTGCTTAGTCACAACTAGTTGGTTTTTCCTTCTAGATCAGATTCATGTTGGTTTAGCAGAAACTGACCCACCAGAGCCAGATGCTATATTCACTCACACCTCTGAGGCACTATTTGAAAACAATTTCACCGGTCTGGAGAAAAACAGTCTGTTTCTTCTAGTGTGGAATGTTGAATGGTTTTTTGCTCGCCCTATCCTGCTCTACTTTCATCACAGAAATTATTTTGTTAAAATTTCCTGGTTGGTTGTAAAAGCCACCCAAGGACTCAGACTTGTGTATTTGCACAGCTCTAACCCCAGCAGGGCATGACTCATGGGTAATAGGAACTGCTAGAAACATTTTTCCACTCCTTTGTGTCTGCGCTTATTGAGGAAACTGGGGAATGAAGTTGACTTTAAGTGCTTTTCCATAAAAACCTGTTACGCTGGCTTTCAGTTGTGGTACAAATATGTCACCTCCCACCAGGCAGTTTGCACGTTGTGCTGTCCTTGATCCCCTTAGCGGCACTGCCTTCCTCACCATAAACGGGAGATGTGACAATTTTCATTTACTCCGAAGTACATTCCTGGYGGCACATCTCCACCATGTGCTACGTGATGAGAAGGGAAGAGCATTTTCGCTTGTAGGTGCACATTATGCTCGCGCTGCAAGAGCTGCCTTTGAAGAGGCTGACAGATGTTACGGCACTCGCACAGCTGGGGTTGTTTGGAAGCTGCCTGTGGCATATCTGAGACCTTCTCCARGTGTTCTACTGTTAGGTGTTTTGCACTTCATCTTCGTCTAGAGAACCCCCACCTTGCAAAACAAAACCCCATGGCATGCAGGGTAAGTAGGCAATCTGGTGTGTGTTGAAGAAAGCCCTATGTGTTTTAACTCATCCCCCTTTGCATCTCACTCATAGACACACGCTGATGTACATTATTAAGGGACACCTTAGAGACCCTTATTCATTAAAGTTGTAGATTATGACCTGGTCTGATCTCAGACAGCGTACCTGTACCACAACTACATTTATCTGTTTCACTGTATTTTGTTACAACAGTGCTGGGTCTTTATCTGGGGTAGGGAGCTGGTGAATGTCAACCGTGAGCCCTGAGATTTCCTCCTGTTCCTCTGACTGAATGCTCACAGGATCTCGCATTTTGGCGTTTGGCCACAGATTGAAACCCTCTGTGGCCCGCTGTGACCCTGTGACTGCATAAATCAGCCCTAGAATTTGGCTTCTGATCRTCATTTTTTGTTTTATTGTTTATTGTATGCCTAATGCAGTGATGTATGAGGAGACAAGAGTTTCTGAAAAAGGATTTAGGTCAAGCTGAAAGAAATTGCTATTAAATGTCATTGATTTTGCTTTATATAASTAGGACTCTTTTTTGAAGTCCTTCTTTAAATATTTAGTGACTCTCTTTCCTCTTTAACTCAAGGGTCAGTGTCTCATATTGGCTGATTGTGTGGGTTCCCTTGCCAGCATAGGGAGGTTGGTTGCCAGTTGTTTCTTTTCATCTTACCAGGCTTGGCTTTCCACCATGTCTGTACGCAGTGCTTGAATATCCGTATCCAGATGATGGTCCAGCTCCCCGCAGCTAGACGCTGCTTACTGACTTCCTCTAACAAGCTTTCCTTTGCTGGCTGGGATACTCTTAAGCGTTCTTGCGTTTCTCAGGACRGGTCAGGGAAAGGCCATGTGCTAGCATAGTTTTCTGTTTCCCGCTTACATAGCTTATCTCTTCTCTGCTCGGCACCTTGTGTATGAACTGGCGCCTCTGCAATCTGAATCTAAACCCCCTCCCAGTCAGAACAACTGCATTTTGTTA
>JASVER010000026.1:6765624-6781007 GCA_030449065.1 Oceanodroma leucorhoa | reverse complement strand
TTTTACCTGCAAAAGTAAAGGCATGTGTTACTGAACAGTCATAGCTTTTAAGTCATGGGCAGCTTTGATATATCCTTGAGCTGGATTCAGACAGTTCTGTGAAAAGCAGAACTAATGRAACCTGATTTTCAATTTTTTTTCAGTGTGGAATTATTGAACATGTGAAAAAGTCATCAGGAGTCAGATGGTCAAACATATTGGCCTACAAACAAACATACACAAAGTGTGATCCCATGAGCTTTGTTTCCTTATGAAATTAGCCTAAAAATGATTTTGTGGCCAGTCCCACTGTACTCTGTCTTAAAAAAAAAAAAAAGGAGGATTGAACCTCTGAAGTTTTCTCATGGTCGAGCTAGTTTGCAGGTTGTTTGCAAGCTGTTAAGAAATGGGAGCTTCATCCCCTCTCCTATGCTATTCTGCTAGTTTTCTTAGTCTCTGATTCATACCTTCACTGGCTAAACCTAAAGAACTTGAATCAATAAAACTTTATTAAAAAAAATCTGGCATGTAACTCAATAATAGATACAGAAATATTTTATCCCAAATGTTCCCAATAGGATTGATTGGTAATTTAAAAAAACAAACAAACAAACAAAAAACAAAAACAAAACAAAACAAACCCCACAAAAACCCAACAACACCCCCACCCTACCCCAACAAAACAAACAACCTGCCCCCAAAAAAACTGTTATACCAGATACCGTAAAATTTACTTCCCTGTAAGTTGAAACCACTTCTAGGATGAAGCGTTGCAGTTGTAGACGCGTGCAGGCGCAGGTTCAAGATGCTGTGTCCTGTCTCCAGTTGCAACTATAGAGGTGGAATAACAGCTTCAGCAGTGGAGCTGGCCAACTTCACYGTTTCTAATGCTCCAACGTGAAATATGGCCCAAAGTAATGATTTATTATAAGAGATCTAGGTTTCACATGGTTAAAACATGCCCAGAAGCCCAGCATTATATCAGTGATATTTAACTGTATGCCATGATAAAAACACTGATAGCATCTGGCTTCCAAGACAAACTGGTGTTTGATGAAGCACCTTCTTGTGGGGTTCCTCAGGGGTCCTTGCCCGTGCACTTCTCCGCTGGCCCTTTCAGAGGCATTCAGGTGCCAGAGGGACAGCTGCTGGCTTTCTGTCCTCTGCTCGCTAATGTGGGGGAAAAGCTTTGTCCCTTTTCTACGCCCACGTACGTTTGTATGCACCAAAGCGGTGAGTGAGAAAGGCTTTAACTCGCCTCGACTGGCTGCACAGAAGCCATGCACAGCCGAAATTCACATTTCTATCCGTCAGATTTTCTCCTTGTTGTCACTACGTTTTGATCCCACTGTGAAGTGACAGTGGAGGGGGGCAAATGAGGACAAGCAGTTTTTGTGGAGGGAAGTGAAGAGAAGAAGCTGTGGGTGATTTTGTGTGGAAAATCAAATTRAGCCCTAGTGAAGCAACTGGAGCAAGGTCTTGCCCAAGGAGGGGGAAGGCAGCCCCTCCTGCTCCTGTGATGCTGGGACTCATTTTCTCCCCGAGGACATTTTGAGTGTGTTATGCAGAGGTGGTGACCCTTGTGAGCTTCGGTGGAAACGTCAGATAAGTTACAGCGGTTGGTTGTGACAAACGGATGGCCACAGACTGGATAGGGACTGCCCAGCCTCTCTTTGCTAAAACTGCCAGATCCTATTGAAATGTTTTATAGGGAGGCAAAGCCCAGCGCTGAAGACAGGACTTAATTGCGTAATTCCTTTGAGGGAAATAAAAAGTGCTTCCAATGCAGACCCAGTCCCCCAGAGGGACTGCAGATTAATGGCTGAGAAGCCTTAGCCGAACTCAGTCGGTGGGAAGTCATCTCTGGTCATTCAGGGAGACAGTCAAAGTAATTTCAGTTTTAATGGGATATGGTATTCCTCTTCCCTTCCTTTCATAACCAGCACTGGGGGGTCCTGCACTTGCAGGCTCGCTGTGGCGTTGCATCGGTGTTTTGTGGCTGATGCAGCGATCTGGCACTCGGACCAGAGCGTCAGCCCGCCTGGAAGCGTTCCTGCAGCAAAGCTGTGCCAGGCTGCCTGTGCCTGACTCACTAACGTGATCACCCCTGTTTAACCTGGGCGTACCCCCACGCTCTTCGTGCTGCTCTATGCCAAGGTCTTTTCCAGCCAGTTATGGCAACTGGGGGTGAATTTGTGTCCTGCCGAGGCCCTTCAGGGAAGGGTGTTGGAGGGTGGTCCGATGCCTTTGCTGTTCTGGCTCAGGGGACAGTGGAGCTGAGACTCTAACCGATGTCACCAGCCATATGTCCCACCACACGCTTCCACACCTGAGTAAAAAGGTTTTTCTTGATGGAGGGGGAGAGGGCTGAGATTAAAACCCCTTACAGTGTGCAATGGAGGTACCTAYAGCTGCCCCCTTGGACAATCAAAGGGCTGCTCCACACTCTGAAGYTTTGGCATCCTCCTGTGAGCAGCGGATCGCACTCAGTTCCCACCTATTAGGTACCCGATCAGGTGGCTTCTCCTGTCGTACTTCTGGGGAGCACRAACTGCAGTGCCTCCACCTGTGCACGAGAGCATCTCTCTGTAAAGCTGGCCGGGGGTGAGCAGGGCACAGTCCTTGCAGAGATCTTTTTTGTAACCATAGTCAATAAAAAAAATGATTTTTTGTAAGTGCATTTGGGATATTTTGAGGCAGGAGCCACCAACATTGTCTGGTATGTTCACTGGAGAGAAAGCAGTAACGTTTTTCTTAGATACTATCTGGGCTGAAGGGAATAAACGGGTTACATCTAGCAAGGAGAAAAGAAACCTGAAAGATACTGCSTTTCCATACAGTTAGATGGGGAGAACTGCACAGCAGAGCTCTGTGCTCTTCATTTCTGCAGCCACCCTCTATCCTCTAAATGGGATCCCCTCCAAAAACCCAGTGCTTGGCAGAACAGCATAAACAAGTGAATAAAAATCACATAACTTTAAAATTTTGTGCTAAGCTAAGGTAGCAACAAYGTGGCTGTTTACATATCTGCAGTAGTAATCATTGAGTAGTAGTCATTAATCAGACTCTGCGTGAGGTTCATTTCTTTCCTCCTAAGAAGGGCTGTTTTCACACTAATAATTGCTTCCATATGAGAGCTGGAGGTGCGCTGCTCTGTCCCTGTCACTGGGAAAGGATGTGCTGGAAAGCTAAGGCTGTGGTAGATACTTGCTGTGAATGATGGGTCTTGCTTGCCTCCTTTTGGCTTTTTTCAGTGATTAGTGAAATTGTYGGAGGCTTTTTGAAAGAAAAAAAATCCTGCTTAAGTTACAGATTGTATTAGATTAAACTTTTCCTTTCCTCCAGTAGATCCTTTCTTCATTTTCTATATTCTATGTAATATCATCACCTTTCTCCTGGCTTTGTACAATAATGCCAGAAGTCAGAGAACCAGCTGCTTTCTTGCCTTCTTCCCTTCTCTGAAATTGATGTTTCATTGCCTACACTCAAATCTTCCTGGGCAACTGACTCAGCTAGGGACCAGATGTGAATGAATGAAGACATGTTGCAGCCTGATATTTCACCTGGATGTGTTCATTGCTTGTTGTGCTTTGGAGGGTTATTTGCATGGCAACGAAAACCCTTCAGTAATGCAGTGGACGCACACACTGGGAATGTTTGCTTTCTGTAAATGAAGGGATGCATTTAGAGTATTCTCTAAAATAGAAGCAGAAGAGCAAGAGATGGGCTGGAATTGGCATCGCTTCCCCTCGGCAGAATATTGTGACCAGGTGACCAGATTTCTGTGTTTTGTCAATTCTCACTGTGGAAGGGACAATTTTAGATGAGCCAAACCAATGATAACAACAACAGAAGCTCCGAACCATACAGTTGGAGAACAAAATATTCTCTGTAGACTTAGGAGGGCCAGTTTTGTTGAGAACAAACACCACAAATTTTTTCCAAAGGATAGCCCAACTGGATGTGACTCAGAAGGGAACTGTCCCAATTTCTGTGAAGCCCAGCTTCTTTTCGGTGTCACAGAGCCAACTGAAACCTGCTGTATTGTAAAAACACTGGCATCAGCACAGGCATGTGCTTTGTTCACCCCTGAGTATTGTAGCATTAAAAATAGTTTTATTAAAGGGAAGCCACACCTATAGCATAACAGTAAAGTTAAGGCTTGTCCAAGCTAAAGAAATTTGCATTGCTGTCATGACGTCCTGTAGAATTGGAAAACTCCTCTGTTAAATGTGCTGCTGTAGTGCAAAACGGAGCTTGCAGCAGAGAGGCTGTTCCAGCGTGTTGCCACATTTTATGTTCTGTCAGGCCTCAAGGACAAATACACGCTGCACAGTTTAGAAAAAGCATTTTTGAAACTAAACACACTGGCAGTGAACAAAAACTCACTTAAGGAATCTAAATATCCAAGCAGCATACAAAATGCATGCAGTATTTTTGCAGCGCATGTAAGAAATCCC
This sequence comes from Oceanodroma leucorhoa, assembly GCA_030449065.1. Classification (NCBI taxonomy): domain Eukaryota; kingdom Metazoa; phylum Chordata; class Aves; order Procellariiformes; genus Oceanodroma; species Oceanodroma leucorhoa. The sequence goes on along the minus strand of JASVER010000026.1, from coordinate 6,776,568 downwards.
TAAAAATCAAGCAGCCTGTTGTCTTCTGGTGCTCTGAGCTTTTGGAGATGTGAGCAGCTTGCTACAGCCTCTGCTGTAGCACCCCCCAACCCTGGCAGCAGGACGGTCTCTCTGTCCAGATCCACCAAGTCACGTCTCTTCCAGGGTCGCAGTGCAGACGATGGAAGCAGCACTCAATACACAGATAGTGCTGTGCAAAGGTACGCTGGCTGTATTTTCCTGTGGCAAATCATCCATCTGCTGTATCTGACCTTGCCCATGCGTTCTCAGATCATCTTTAAGAAAATGGGAGACCTATGTGCAGATACTTGCTCGAAGAAGGGGAGGGAAGGAGCACGTACGTACTGTTTTGCGTTGATGTGCCCTTGGAAGGTAAGGATGCGTTCAGTGAAATAGCTCAGGTGTCCATGTCCTGGGAAGCTAACTTTGGCTTSTTTGGGTGCTTCCCTGGACTTCTGCCTCGGGAGCTATTGTAAYGTCCCTGACAGAAACGCATAGGTTTGTGGGGCAATGCAGTATTTGGTAGGACACGCTTACTGCTGCAACAGAAACACCTTTTCAGTGCATCCTACTACTTGTAAAAAGTTTGCTCGTAGGCTGATAAACCTGGGAAACCAAAATGCTCGTGGTCAGGACAGCCTATGTGGTTCAGGGTACGGCAGCRTGAGCATCCGGCGTGTGTCTTGAGCCTGGGGCCGGCTGCTGGGCGCTGCTTTTGCCCCGGCCATCCTGCTGGGAGGGCCCTGAGGCGAGCCACTGGTCTTCTCAAGAGTGGTTTTGATGACAGTGATGCTTCACGACTGGCATCTGGACGCAGGGCGAGCCTCTCGTTTCACCCMGGCCACCACGCTTTTGGCAGGYGTAACRATGCGCAGTTGGCCATTACTGAGCYGAATTTGGGCTTGGAGGTGAAACGCATTACTGCAGCGGTTCCCCCGAGCAGCCGAGCGCCCTGCAGCGCTGCTTTCGGACCRGGTTTACCTCACGAGAAACCACAAATAGTTGTTTTGGCATCTCCCTCTTGGTGCACTGAGTCATGGGGGTGAGCTTCTGCTGGCAGCGAGTCGCCTGCGGAGACATCTGCCTCTTCCACGTTTGGCACTCTGTTTGTTTGTAGTTGGGTGGGGAAAATACTAACCCTTAGCTGGAAACAGAAGAATAAAAGGTACATTGCAAATAATCTCTTGCACCCAGTGCCTAGCCCTCCGGAGGGCTTGCACGACCGACTGGCATCCCTCCACTGGGACCTGTGGCTGCTGATGGGTATAACCGCGGCCAGGTGGTGTTTCTGCCATGTTTTTAGGGAGGTGTTGTCTCGGCACCTTCCTCACTTCTCTCTACATTACAGGAAAATAACCAGGGATGAATCTAGCCTAAAGCTGGTATTTCCCCCTGCCTGCACGGCATCCGCAGTCAAGTGTGTGAAGGCAGGAGAACAAGAGCCTGGTGGGTTTGCTACRCGCAATATCTCTGGGAAATCTCTGCCCTTAGGCAGTTAGACCAACGCTCCTACCGCTGAGGTTTGGTCTTTCACTTCCAGCTAAACAGCAATCGCTTTTAACACAGAAAGTTGAGATATTCCAATAGTCTGCTAAGTGCAGATATGGCTTTTTTTTAAAGAAAAGCGGAAATGATGGCAAAATTGGATGGAAAAGCTGAAAGGATGGCATAATTCGTGCAGGTGCAGAAAGGTTACTAGGGGAGGAAGAGGTTAGATATGATTGCTGTGACATAGATATGTCACTTCCGCAATATCTGCACCAGGAGAAATCATCAAAGGGTCTGGAGCACAGGTCTTAYRAGGAGCGGCTGAGGGAGCTGGGGTTGTTTAGCCTGGAGAAGAGGAGGCTGAGRGGAGACYTTATTGCTCTCTACAACTACCTGAAAGGAGGCTGTAGTGAGGCGGGTGTTGGTCTCTTCTCCCAAGTAACAAGTGATAGGACRAGAGGAAATGGCCTCAAGTTGTGCCAGGGGAGGTTTAGATTGGATATTAGGAAAAATTTCTTCACTGAAAGGGTAGTCAGGCATTGGAACAGGCTGCCCAGGGAAGTGGTGGAGTCACCATCCCTGGAGGTGTTCAAAAAACGTGTGGATGTGGCGCTTCGGGACATGGTTTATTGGGCATGGGTACTGGGTTGATGGTTGGACACGATGATCTTAGAGGTCTTTTCCAACCTTAATGATTCTATGATTCTATGATTCTATGCTTGGCTTCGTCAAGTGCTTTGAGATCCGTGGGTGAACTGTGGTCCATAACTGACCCGTGGCTGCTTTCAATAATACTGTGGTTACCTGTTGGTTATCCTTGTTCCTGCAAAGGGATAATCTGACTCCCAGTTTCTTCTGTGGCAGGTGCAGGTACAAGCTCACAGTTAAGGTGGAAGTAAGTGATGACACTGAAGGGTCAAAAAGCTCAGCTCCGACGTGTGCTAGGGAGCCTTCCGTTTGGCGTATGGGGATTCCCAGTTCAAGTTTAAATAGGCTGGAGTCATAAATGAAAGGGAAAATAAGAGGGTGGTTTTAATAAATTTCCCCCATTCCTAAGCAGCAACAAGCATATGAATTTGGAATCAGCCCCTTGACACACAAGACCCGAGTGGCACCCTTGTGTGACTGGCCAAGAGCGGTCTTCTCTGATGGCCCACGAGCTTGTGATCCTCGGCTGGAGTGCAGAGCAAAGCTCTTGGATAAATCCACCCACACGCAGTCACATTCGGGTTTCTAACCAGAAATTTCATCTAGACTGAAGCACATTGCAAATAATACAGACCTCCCAAGGAACTGTCTGTCTGACATGCATGGAAATTAGTCCTGGTGTAAGATGTGGGACATGATGTTTTACATAGAGTTGCAGTTGTGTGGCTTCTAATGTGGCTGGTTATACTGGAATAAAGATGACCTATAGAAATGAGCCAAGCCACTATAAAGTACTTTTTATCAGTAAAAGCATGTGTGTGCTTAGGGGTGGGGATGGTATGTTTTTTAATGCATCATTATGAAATAATAATGAACTGTGTGTAGACGTGGCCTAAAAAAATGAAGAATCCAAGGCTAGCTTTCCGTCTGTACTTACTGAAGTGTTTTTTGGGTTATTAAAACCCTGGGCTGTATTAAATGATTTTAAAGATACAAGCTTGTTCTTATGAAGCTACTTGAGATATTGTACAATGTGACTGCAGAGCCATGCAAATTTGAGTAATTTCCATTTGACATATGCACTGTAATTACTGAAAGCTTTTTTCCCMAATTTATTTTTTATGTCTGCTGTAGTTAATTCACAATCTCCTTTTAACATTGGCAATTATAATTATTTGCCAAGAGCAAATCCTTGCTAACAAAAATGCAGTTTTCTTTAGCCTGCAGCTTTTCTTTTGATTTCATGATGAGGTGCTGTTAATCAGAGGAACCGGTGCTGGCCCCTGAGTATCCAGCAGGGCAGAAAAACACTGCAGTCAGAAAAAGAAATGCAATTAATTAGCCTAAGCTTCTTTCTAGCATCCCAACCCCGGGCCTCCTGAGTTGCCGTGTTTGAGTGGAGAGGTGCTCTGTGAGAAGATCAATCAGCGTTAGCATCTCAATAGGACTTACGGTGAAAACTGTCTGTGCCCACTGTGAGATTTCTCCTTGCGAGTTCTTGCTCATTCTTCTTCTGTAGGGGGTATAGGTAGAAAATAGCATGTATTTGGGGAAGACAGTGTTACTAGGTTGAAAAAAATCTTTCTAGGGCTGTTTTGCGTAGGAATCTGAGCCAAATCTGTGTCTGAAGAATGCAGTAGTTGAAGGGCTTTAGGCTTCTAGCTGCATACTGTTGTTCAGAAATAAAGCGATTCTTATTCACTTGAAAATGCCTCGTCCTTTCTGCCCTCCTTTTCCTTGGAGATCAGTGTGTTACGCAGCTTCTGAAAGGAAGCGTAAGTGCAAGTGCTTTCTGAGAATTACTGACCTACTTTACAGGTATTTTATTCTTTATTGAATCAGATATGTACCTGCAAGACTGTAGGTAGATAAAAAATTACATTTCTTTCACCCACCGCGCCACAGGTCAGGTGCAGGAGAGCCCTCCCCTTTAAGTTTCGACCCCTGGAATATTACTTCAAGTTCTCCTGGGGCTTCAGAGGGATGAGGTCTGAACATAGCCTTGCAGTGAGCTCAGMGCAGCGTAAGGTACAGCAACATGGGCTGCACTTCTCCTACAGCAGAAGGTCTGCCTGAAGATGGCACAGCGAGAGGAACTACCCACGCTGACCCATCTTTCTGGCCCAGGTATCCAGTATGTACGTGGTAAAACAAAGCCTGTTGCGAACAGGGGCTTGTTTTCCATTGTGTGCTTGTGGAGCATCTAGCACAAGAGGGTCCTGGGATTACAATACAAATGCATCAAAACCAGGCATTGAGTTTGATGAAGAACAYGTCAAGTTGGGCTATCATAATTGACTAGATCCAATCTCCTGAACATAATGGGGAAGCATTCCAGTGTTGACGTGTTTTCCGGCAGATTTTCAGTGGTGGGGAAGAGTTCCCAGTCTCCATTAGAGCACACCGTGGGAAAGCATAGTGAAATACGGCTTCAGCTGCTACTGTAGTGTGGCTGCATCTTGTCCAGTGCACGCTTAGCCAGCGTGAGCGTGAATGGCATTTTCCAAGAAACCCTTTCGGGAGGATTAGTCTGCGGATTGACTGCAGACGGGGCAATCTGGCATCCAGGCAGATTGCACCCGATGAGTTATTGCTATCTGAGTCAGCTGGTTGGGCTGCCCCCGAGTCCTTGGCTCTTGTGTAAGCTCTGCAGTCCGGGGAGTAATTAATCAAGCATCCATCTTTCTTATGGACCCAGGGTTGGAGCCAGGGAGGCACGATGTCAGCGTCTCACATAGTTAGAATTGCTGATTCACTTTGATCCGTTCTCACTGCTGCTTCTGAGAATGGGTTTATGGCTCCTCTTTAGCGGCACTTAGCTTTCGCTGACAGGAATAAAATACTACCCAAGGAAGTACACCAATTCTAAGGCTACTGCCTGCGATGGGGGGGGAGCTTTATAATTTATTTAGAARTTTCTCAAAGAACCTGAGAATTATGAAGTAGTGTTGGATGAGAAGTTAACAAAAATGCAGTTAGTTTAAACCTGATGATGACAGTTTGCTTGTCATCTAGTCACTGTTGTTCCATTGACCAGGTGGCTCAAAGAACCAGACCARTGGCCAGTGTGACTACTTTAATTAATGGGATTACAGCTGAGGCRGATTTGACTTGAAGCTTGCTAAGGCCTGATGCCAGCTCCCTGGAAAACTCCATTATCAAAATTCTCATTAACTTCAAAATGGGAGTGGGACTAGACTGAAGGAACCAGACCCAGTAATGGCTAGGATAGAGCTGTGCTACTCAACATCCACTCGGAGAGGTCGGGGTCTTCTATGAGAATGTATTTTGGCTTGACAGCATCCCAACAAAGGCTTTTCATTATGATCAGCACTTTAATTAAACTGGCTTGATTTTCTTATGTGGAGCAAGCTAGCTTATTTTCTTCACCTRTGTGTTCTGTGGTCCTGATCCTTGCTGTTCTTGGCAAGATGTAAAAACCTCCACTGGTCTGAGCAGAGGACTGACTTAGACTGTGAAGTGGAATGAGAAGCTGTGAAGAATCAAGCCATGGTCTCATCYGTAAGTAGTCTTAGGCAAACTCTGATGACCTAGGCAGGTGGAAGAATACTGTCCTGCAGATTGACTGTTGTGTATATGCYTTTGTAGTCTCCCAGATCCTGGTGAAATGGCACACCAGAAATGAGCAGATAGAAAAGACAGCCTTGAGCTCCGTGGGTGAAGTTGAGAGGTTGGTCCAGCTGAGCTTTTTCATCTTGATACCTTTTGCTTCCCGACTTTTCCTTTCTGCTGGGGCTTTTCTTGAGAGTGGAGCAGTCATGCCAGCCTCTCCAGTCCTGCTGCTGATGCCACTCAGTGAACAGCGAGAGGACCTGCTGACACAACAAGTATGAAACCACTGAGAGAACGTTCTCCTCCCCAAGGCGCGTTGTGCAACCTGGTGTTCGTCCATTCCTGCATAASTTCACATCGCTCCGGAAAATCCGGTTCCACTGCTAGCCACAGCCTTATGGGCTCTAGTAGGGTTTGCCCAATAATTATAAATTGACATTTCCAATTTGTGGCTGTCCATTTGAAAGAGAAGACACGATTTACRGTGTGAGCCTGTACATGCAGATGCACACAGGGACGCACAGARCGTGCATACACTCACTACCAAATGAAGGGAATGACACTGCTCACCTCCACCTGCCATGTACTTGTATGTATGTATGTATGCGAAAGCGACTCTCTTTCACGTTCGTTTCTCTGCATGTGCGTGCGTCTGTCTGTATGTGCTTATATACTAAAGTCAAAATTGTGTGTGTGTGGGTGCGGTTTTCAAATGCGTCCAGTTAGGTTAATGCATCCCAGTCCATAGTTGGGTGCGTTGGTGTCTGTAGTCAGTACAGTATTTGGGAAGGTGAGTAATGATTTTAGAATTTATTTTAACCACTCCAATCAGAAAATTAGGTCAGATGCATGCTCCATTCATCCAGCACTGCAGGGCTGACACACATTTTCTTCAGCACAGAGGTCTTTCAAACTTCACTGGGCAAAAAAAGAAGTAGAAGTACTCCAGCTGAAAGTATCGCAGAGAAATAAGGTTAGGAAAAATGTTTGGAGCAGAATCTGGGTTAAGCAGGTAGCGAAGCTGGTGCTGCATATAATCATCACGTAGAAAGGATCATACTAGAAACTGCAGTGCATCTCGCACAAACAGATAGTATTGCTGAATGTTTACTGAAGAAAAACAATCCTGAAATATAAAGTGCAGGGAGAGTACAGGGTTTGCTGCTTTGCACGGTGATGCTATGTGAGATACAGATAGGGATCTGACACTGCAACTTGTAGGGGTGGTTTTTTTTTTTTTTTTTTAAGACTTGGATTTCCTATCACTTTCCCTGTCACTTGGCTGTCGAGATGTAATTTTTCAATGTTCGTAAAGCTTCATGAGTCCTGTACAAATCTGCCAAAATAACGGCTGCATTAATTACTCACCGGCATTAGTCTGATGTTTATCTTTTGTCAGTTTTTTTATTTAGTACCTGATTACAACTTGCTAGTTTTAATGGGAGTAGAAAGGGTAGGCAAGAGAAACATAAAGAAAATTAACTCTAATTATTAGCCATAAATTTATCCGAGTCAGTAAGCGTAAACAATTCTGTGATGGAAAGACAAGCTGAAAGAAAATTGAACTGCCTGATTTCCTAATCCTCCCAAAGCCTTTACAACAGCTGGGCATTTAGTTGTTGTCAGCTAACACAAAAAGAAACATATTTAAATACAGATAATAATGCCTCAGGAGAATAGAGATCGACCGTAGGCTGTGATTGCCCTGTGATTTCATTACTGTGGAAAAGAAAGGTAGTATAATATACTGGACTGATGGCGTGCATTTTGCTCTAGAAGTTGAATAGAGGGATTGAAAGTAATTGGAACAAATAAAGGACCCAATACAGAGATTTTCACTGAGTTTTTTATTTAGTCCTAAGACAATTARAATCCCATTGAAATTAATGAGTGTTTGCTCCTGAATGGTTTTCTTTTCTCAGTTTATCTGAGTATGCAGTGGGAGTCTTTTGATTTTTTTCTTGTACGGGGAAGTACTCAGGAGGGATGTGACCCTACAGTTTTGATGGGGATTTGAAGATACAAAAATTGAACAGAAATTTGGGAAAGCTAGCCTAGTTTGTCCCTTATACTTTTCCCTAAGCGCATGTAAGAGCATGGAAAGCATCCAAGTAGGGCTCAGGGAATATAAGTCTGAGCATGTTTCAGATGCCTGAACAGATAATCTCAAGCTGGGACCCCTGAAGCGTTTCCTTGTGCTCTGCAAATAGTTGGTTTGTCAGGGTGTATTTGCACCTTCTCTCCATTTCCCAGCAGTTAAAGTTTTTTATATAGTTAAAAATATACTAAGTGCTTCATTTATTTCAGTCTCCAGTGTTGTTATTTGCATAAGCACCTGCAGAGGAGTGATCAGAAGGGCATGCCAGGTGGGCTATAAACCAAGCATCAAACTCTAGACCATGTTAGGAAAGGGCTAGAGAATTTTGCTTTGCCTTGCAAAGTGTGCTGGCATACATAATAACACAAGACTTAGTTGCTTTTCTTGCTCTCAAGCACATTGCCTATGGATTCAGTTATGCAGATGCTTTACACTCCCAAATCAAAGGCCACAACTAGACAAACTAACAGAATATGCAATCAAAAATTCATATGGACTTATTAGAAAAGTTACCTTCAAGTCAGCATATTGTCAAAATCATATGGATATATATGGTCTTTGTAAAAGAGGTCCTATATCATAGAATCATAGAAYATCTCRAGTTGGAAGGGACCCATAAGGATCATTGAGTGCAACTCCCTGCTCCTCGCAGGAYTACCTAAAACTTGATGAAGCAACCCTGAGTCCAACATCAAGCACAAAAGGACCGCATCTATTTCAAAGGGCCTTGAATACTGCTACAGCAGCATTTATACCTACAGCAACAGTAACCCTAATGACTACCTCTGTGCAAATAAAAGTTAGCGCCGATATTAATACATAATGAAAATTGATATCATCACTACAACCTTCTCTCATCCTGATGAACCACCCTGGTTCCGCTTAGATGGCACTTATTTACCTGCAGGCGTTGTTATAATCTCTTGGAGTCAGCAGGGCTATTTTCCCAGCCTAGGCACCACACCTCAGCAGGGATCTACAAAGAACCCAGCATCTCTTTTTCTATTTCAAGACAAACCAGTTCCCTATCCGCTATCCCAGCTGTAATAATTTCTGTAAGCTCAACCGCTCGTATTAACCACCTTCTCATTGGGACTGCTTGCGGTTCTCGCACTGTTTGTGTGAGCTGCGTGTGTCTCGTTAGCTGGGTGACACCTAAACTGTCGATGGCGATGCCACTCGTATGTCACTAGCAGCAGGGTGCCTTTGCAGGGTTTCTTTTCATCGCGCAGGTAGTCGCTTGAGTGAAGGTTGGTTTAGCCTATGGTTACAGGGCAGCCAAGGCAGACACAGTCACAAACAGCTTTTTTTTCCGTGTATTTGAATGCTGAGGTYTTTGTTTGCAAAGCGGTTGTGTGGGAAAGAGGTTACATCAGTGAGGATAAACCAGCCCAAAAACTGGAATCACAGTGTGATGCACCAGGGCCAAAAGCAGGGGCGGGAACCGAGACCCTCACTTTGCTGGTGGTGCGTACAGTTTGGGCATGTGCGTGTTTACTGTATAGAATTTTTCATCTAATGTTTGTGAAGTTTGTCTCATCCCAGTCGACTGTAAAATGTAACAAACAGTGCATGTGTTCTTTTACTTCATAATATTTTGATGCAGAGGAAGAGATGGAGGTTTGTAAAATCTGTATAAGCCATTGATTTGCTGTGGCCAAATGAGCTGTTGCTTGTCAGCAGGGCGGTGTATTACTCCCTGCGTGCATTCGCCGTCTGTTTCAGTTGCGAAGGAAAATATGTTCCTTCAGTCACTGTTATTTTCTTTCACACTTACAGCAGATTAGGAACACACACATGCCCTGTTAATGTGAATCAGTTCATGAGCTATGACTCATTATGCTATAGTAACTTGATTTTTTGCGACAGCTATACGTATCTGTGATTAACAAAGATTGCCTTGGCCCATGTTAGAGCTGTGACTAATGCCAATCTTGTTAGGTATTCATCATCCAGATTTATCTCCTTGTCAAAAGTTTTGTTAAATAAGGTTTCCTCAAAGAAACATTGTCTTGCCATCAATTTTCCCCTGGCAGATGTATTGATTGAAATAAATGCGTTTTTCATGCCACTCAAGGAACTGAGTGACAGATCGTGCACTCAATATGATAAATACAACCATTGTTACTATAATTATTATTGTATCACAATATCAACAGCAGAATCATCTAATAATAGCAGAGACACCTCTATATACTAATGAAAAATCCTTTTCCTGTGTGAAAAGGTTTTTGAATCACCTGAGTGATTGTTTTTATGACATGGCCCAGAAATGGCTCCTCACTTCCCAGAGCAGAGCAGCCTTCTATCAGGTTTTCCACTCCTCCTGCTAGAAATGTACGTATCCATATTTATTTAGACCATTTTCTGAGGGATTCAAAAGCTTTTCATCATTATTGAGTATGTGATTCGCACRTCTCCACATCTAATACATCAGAAAAGAATATTAGCCCCATAGAATAACCTGTCCCAGTATTACATTTCTCTATCCTGATGTACATAGTGGGCAATAGCTTAACTCACACACGTATCACCATTTTAATGTAGAAGCTTTTTCTTCATCATCCCTTYCTGTTGTCCAGTCTCTGGGTACAGAGGAGCGCTCATTTTCTCTGAAATCTATTTCTTTCTCCTCCGTTGTTATTATTTTTTTTCTGCACAAAGGATGCTAGCAGGGCTCACACGAATATTGGACTGAAGGASAGCCTAAATTTAGGATGGGTCTCCGAGGACTGGGGATGTTGCTGGTACSATTAGGGCGTGCTGTGCAGCTCCTGGAGTGGCAGGAGCTCCTCTGGGCTGGTGGCACCAGCCCCTTCCAGCGCCCTCCTTTCTGCCTTGTAGCGTTCTTCCTTCCCATTCTCTCTCCTCTCCCGTTCTCCGTTCCCTCAGCCACCTTCCTCCTTCCCTCTGCTGCACTCCCTGCTGCTGCTTGCTCGTCTGGAGTGACTCCAGAAACCCCCYCCATGGCCGCCTGGTGTTCCCCTGGGAGCCCCGAGGCGGGGAGCAGGATTAGGGGCTTCGCCTGGGTCTTCCCTGGGTCTTGGCCGGCTGAACATGAGCYGGCAGTGTGCCCAGGTGGCCAAGAAGGCCAACGGCATCCTGGCCTGTGTCAGGAATAGTGTGGCCAGCAGGAG
>JASVER010000026.1:6713089-6765286 GCA_030449065.1 Oceanodroma leucorhoa | reverse complement strand
CAGGGGAGGTTTAGATTGGATATTAGGAAAAATTTTTTCACTGAAAGGGTAGTCAGGCATTAGAACAGGCTGCCCAGGGAAGTGGTGGAGTCACCATCACTGGAGGTGTTCAAAAAACGTGTGGATGTGGTGCTTCGGGACATGGTTTATTGGGCATGGGTACTGGGTTGATGGTTGGACTCGATGATCTTAGAGGTCTTTTCCAACCTTAATGATTCTATGATTCTATGATTCCCGACACCCGGGTTGCCAGTCCCTGCTCCTACACCCAGATGAGCTCCATGTTAAGGAGCCCGCTGCCCCTCTAGGCCTTACAGCAGTGCTGTGGAGAGGAAAGGTGGAGAGATGGCCAAAGGAAAGAAGCACTTTGTGTTGAGACAACTGTTTGGAAACRGTGCCTGGGGGCCGGGGCATTGCCTGCTGCTAAAAGCCGGGGGTCGAAGTATCCTTACAGTCATCACCTGCAGCTGAGCGGGGAAGGAGCCGTTGGCGGAGTTGTAATTAAGAGGGGGTACTGCTCACCAAGTAGTATTGCACTGATTGAAGAGCAGATCAGAAAATCATGATTTATGGTGCCGAAGGTTTATGGCTTATCATGCATGTAGCCGGTTAAACTGCCTATACGATTGCTGTATCTCTGAGGACTGAAGAGCCACCCCAGCTATCAAAACTTAAAATAAATGAACGGTGGCTGTATGAGCTGCTTCTGCCTTCGAATTCTGTATTTGCACACAGTTTCCGAAAGGCATTCTCAATGCCGTTGTGTCTCTCCTTGTGACGTATATGCTAGAAATATGGAATAGTACTGAACTGGTTTGTTCCAGCTTCATCCAAAAGGGACCATGACTGTGAGGCTACCACAAAGACAGTTCTGAAACTGCAAAAAATAGTGACATCTGCTTTTAGCTCTGTCTCCCCTGGAGACAACAGTTCAGCGCAGTAACAGCTCAGGTCACTTATATTTTCTTCTGGGTTTCTTGGGGGGTGATGAATTTGGAAGGGAAAGATTTTTATTACCAACCCCTGTTTTAGTTTAGAGTCTTCAAGTATCGTCATGAGTCAGTGTAGATAACGGAGAAGATTTTTTGAGGTCCTGGCTAAATTATAACCTCCAAATGTTGTATCTTGTGCAAATTTGAAAGAAAGCGATAGAAGGAAATGGTTCAAATAGCTGTGAGGATAAGTCCTTCCTGAGGGAAAAAATAGTTCTGTATGTTTTTTGCATATAGGTATATACCAGAATTCACAGAAATGGAAAGGCATTTTCTGAACATCCAGTGGGGTTGCAGTAGTACATCTGCTACTAACTATTAACGATTAGTATCACAAACACAATAGTATCACAAACAGATCTCTGCCTAACATGGGAATGTGCAAAATACATAGTTCTACTGATACTCAGCTTCTATCAAACATCAATTTAGCTGTAGRGAACCACTGGCTCCCAGTGCCTTACGTAGTTTCTGAAATGGTTTCTGTGCAAAACCATGGAGTTGACAATGTGTGCGCATACGTGCAGAAGAGCAAACTGCTGTAAATCAGCTATTTAAATGAGAGTTAGTGACTTTTGATTTAACCCATTTGTTTTGACTATGTTTTTTCGATATRTTCCTATGGAAAGATCTTTCGTCAGTATGGCCAAAATGACTGATTTGCAGCAAAGTATAGCCTTTTAACTAAACTTGCTCCTTTTTGTTTGTTGACTTGGGCACATTTATAAAAGTAGCTTTGTATCTTATTTATAAAAGTCGCTAAATAGCTTAATTTTTCRGTGTTACAACACTGGAAAAATGTGAATGAGATACTCCTCATTCATGTGTTAGAGGATACTATTTTGTATTKGCAAACCATGTCAAACTGCATTAGGATGGAAACCGTGATCTGATTACAACTAATAATAGGTGTACTAGTAATACAGCACATATCATTGCAAAATGTCTTACAACCCATTAACAGAACTGAGTGCCAAAGATGATCTGCCCCCTGATTCTGCATAGGATGCAAAAGCAACAATAACAACAGTTGCAAGGGTCAAAATCTGAGAAGAAAAAATTGCCCATATTTATTTATTGTAACCGTATTAATGATAATGTGGATTGTCACCATTTGGAATGTAATTTTGTATTAGCTTCTTTTTTAAAAAATAAAAACGGGTTTGAAGAAGATACTATAATCTGATATAAATGTTTAAAATCATCCATTTGGAATAAGCTGGTAAGCATGCTCTTCACCACTCCTGTATTTGCTGAAGCTCTCAGATTGTTCCTTGAATGTTGACAGTTCCTCTTTAGCTTTAGAAATGTATTTTTCTGCTGACTAATTTGGCTTAGTCCACCAAAACCTTATTTTCCCCTTCCTGACCAAGAGCAATAGGTAGCGACTGCTAACTAATGAATCTTTCTGGTGCCAGTGAAGGTTTTGATTATATGCCCAGAGTCCAAATAGAGCCCTTTTTGATTTTCTTGTGAATGGGAGGAGGAGAAAATACTGTATTGGGGTCTCATGTCCTGAGACGAATAGATAGAGGACTAGTCTTGTTCCAGTTCAATGACAGGCACTCCTTTTTAATTTTTTTTTTTTCTGTGAAAATGTTTCTGTCCTTATTTGAAACAAACAGAGCAGATGGAAAAAAAGCTGACATTGCAGGTTTCAGAACTGATGAAGCTGGTGCCGGTTATAGCCGCTGTACCCTCCCTGCGCTGTGGGCCCAGGCGCTCTGCTCGGTTTTAGGCTGTGMAGCACCGGGACGTTACAGGGACAAAGTAACCTGGGCTGCTGGTAGCCAAGGAGCTAGAGCCTTCCGTAAAATGAAGAGCTGCAAACGCCAGGCATTTCAAAATCAGCASTTAAATTCTTACTCTAGTTCCTTACTCTTCCCCCATATTTACATGGAAAAAAAAATGAAATGCTACTAACCTCGACTGTATCTACTTGCCGCTCACTTCTGGGCTGTTTGGCTTTCAAAATTATCTCCACATCGCAAGGGCTTCCTTTTTCTAAAATGAAGGCTGGGGTTTGCAAATAAATCACATGACTTCCTTACAAAAATAATTACTGTGAGATGGATGACAAGCCATTAGATCATGGTTACAGTTTGACTTTCCAGTATAAGGCGCTAGAGAAATCTTCACTCAAACAAATGGTAGCACCAGTGATAGTATAGACAATAATTTTCAATTTCCTCAGCTGCTTCTACAGAGTTGGTTAGACATGTACTTCTTCAGAAATCTTAAATAACCTTCTTAAAATAAATGCAGATTGGTATCTAAGTTGTTGAGGTTTGGCTTGGGGGTTATATACACCCTGGGAGATAAAGAATAGTGAAAATGGACCATTCAGCTCTTAACCTTCCTTGTGAGACACTGAGAAGCAAGAAGACACCAGTGTTAGTAGTGGTTTTGTGACGCGGACCTGCTCTRGAAGCTTTGGTTCATTTTAAAGAGGAACCAAGCAGTTGTCAGCTGTTGCCACCTTTCAGTCTTTAGCAACCAAATCTAGAAGTCAAATTCTCTTGTGTCATTTTGCTCAAACTGATGTCCTTTCACATTCTTAAGGACTGCTAGAGCAAGTTATACATACATCAGTGGCCTAGGGATCGGGTCTATCTCATGGATAGACATCTTTCAGCTCCACCATTAGGTGTTTTTTCCTGTTTTTCTGCTGGAGGGAGAAGATAGAGGGGTTGAGGGAAGCAGACCTGTTGGGCCTAATGCGGTTGCCACCTTGTGGCCCCACGCCTGTGGGCACAGCTTCCTCACTGCCACCATGGCACGGTGCCTCTTACTGCAGGTTCTCCGCGTTCCTGGCCGTCTGTGCCTGGAGCAGTGGGTCACCGAATGGGTCTGAGGCTGAAGCCCTGCACAGCGGCTGTGGGTGAACTTCAGAGAGTCAACCTGCACTCCTGGGAGCTTTGCTAGGAGACGCGTTGCCCAACTTCAGCTTTGGACTTGGGCTGGCCGGGAGCGAGCCCTCCCCTATTCCGTGCCACATCAGAGAAATCCCACGTCGTGTCGCTTACCACCCGGCTGGCACCGCTCTGTCTCTCACTTTGAAGCACGGCCAAGCAGAGAGAGGTGAGGGGGTGAGGGGGTGAAGGCTGTGCAGAGCCCTCAGAAAGAATAACGTGTACTTAAATTATTTTTCTTCTTCATTTTACCTAAGAACTGAAGAAATCAATACTCAGAAGTTGCCTGATTGAGAACCGTAGCATCGTAGACTAGATTTCTTGATGCGTGTGGAAGGGGTGTGTATCCTTTCATACAATGAGATGTATTCGACACTGTTGCTTATCACCATAGACAAATATACTGCACTTTCTTGCTGAAACAAGCTGACGGCACTTCCCTGCTTTTATGTAATTAATAAGTCCTTGCTGTTTGCTGTGGTGTGATTTTCAAAGATGTGTGAAACAGCAAAACACACCGATAGAATGATAAGCAGTAAAGGTCGATCCTTTCTTAGAGAGTCTTGTCCAGAAGTTGACAGGATTAGACCCTAACCCCAGGCCAGGAGAAGGGGTCAGTTCCCAGCGAATCCCCCCGCAGCACCTGCCGTCGGAGCATGCCTTTGCACGGGACTGTCAGCATYGGGAAGGGAGGATTTTGCTTGCACGCTGCCCTCCGCTCTGCCTGTCGCCGCTTTAGAGAATGGCTCAAAGGGAAGGTGCCTTTTTTCCTTCTCCTTTTGAGAAGCGAGCAGAGGGAGGAGAGCGGAAAACGATGGTGTTTTGATCCGCCTGTTTCTTATTCTAGTTGCATAAACACACCAGAGGATTTCTCTAAATTAAATTAAGCAAACCTTTCATGTTCTCTCCCTGCTTCAAGAAAGCTAATATGGTTGCTTGCAGATTTGCAGCTACAGAGAAGACAAAGCTCTGTAGTGTGCACAGACTCAAGTGCTGAGCAGTGTCATGCTGAAAGAACCTGCATGAGCTTTAATAGAGTATAAAAGCTTTCTGGGCACCAAGCAAAAATCTGTTTAAATCCCTGACAGGGATGAGAGCACAGCATGTATTATCAGCATATGCACAGAGATGGGGAGGCTCTCGAAACATTTGCATTTTGGATTTGCTGTAATTAGAAGGCTTCAACCTTTCCAAAAAGGTTGAAATGGTAGAAGGAGTCAATATAAGACTCCACTTTTTCCCCATCTCTGTACAAATATTTAGGGCTCTTCCCTTTTCTCTACACATGTGCTTGACTTACACTGATCCTAATGGCAATTTTTCTTGAATATAAGGGATGTAAAAACCTCTAGGCTTCTCTTTCATATTTATAATCATCATTTGGGACTCGGATTGTGACAGTCCCAAGTGTTCCCTGCCCCACACAGTGAAGCCCTGACCCCCACCRTGCACGGCACTGAACACACAGAAAAAGATTGTCCCCAGGCTTCAATTCCTAATGAAAACAGACCCTTTTCCTCACGAGCACATGTGTAGAGCTGCGTATCTTGAGAGATTAGTGCCTGCACAGACCCCAGATAATATGTGACGGGCGTCTGTGAGGCAGAACGATGCAAGCTGAACTGGAGCAGAAAGTGATGCTTGTGGATCAGTGGTGAACAGGTCAGATGATGCCAGAGTACRTATGGGTTCTTTGGGAGGAAAATGACTATTTCAGGAAGATTTGACTGTAGGCAAGTTTTGKCTGACGAAGATTTCCCTTATTTTGATAACTAATTTGCCAGACTAAAATCTCTCTGCAAAGAGYCTGTGTAACTCAAGGATTATTATATTAGTGATCTGTACCGAATGGCATAGTTGGAGCTACCAGTTAGAGGAATATAGGGCAGGTGGATGAATGCTTTCTCCAGTATCAAAYGGATGCAGAAAAAAATTATTCAGGAGCAGGAAAAGAAGTGCTGTAAGACTGMAAATGTCAACTCAGTCACCAGTAGCAGTCTGTAAAGATGAGAGAGAAAAGTGAGAAAGGAAGACCCTGGCCACTGAATAGAGGATTCCTGCCTAATAGAAGAGGAAAATGAGTACRTCTCTACTTATCTGATTAAGTAGAAGGTAAATAGGAGCAAGTTGAAGGAAGATCTTTCCCTTCGTGGCTGTTACTGGATGTGACTGCCCCTTCAGTGGTGACAGCCCTCCCTCCAGTTTCAGCTACTCAAATGGCAGCAGACAAAGACTGGGAATAGGCAGTGTGGATAAGCTGATTATTGAATGTTTGGACTGTGACCCCCTTCTTCTTCCAGTCAGGCTGTTAAATATTCATGTAAGTGGGCTCAGACRGATTCCTGCCATCTGTCTGTATTTATATGACTTCATCCAAACAGCTCCAAAACATGTAAAATTTTATCCTCACACCAGCTCTTCAAAGAGGAAGGGATTTCTCACCTATCYGAAGGGAAAAGGAATCAAAACACAAAGAGATTTAGCGAGTAACCAGGTTTATTCATCTGGACTCCAGCAGACAGGATCCAAATTCAGCTCTTTTAAGTGCCAGGCCCAGCTATAGCCCCAGGCTCTCAAGGCAAAGATCGTATTTAGTGCTATAAGGTATTGTATAGCTCACCTAATATTGCTCATTAAGCGTAAAAAAATCTTTGTATACAACTATAAAGGAAACTGGAGACTCGTCACTATATGTGTGGGTGGGTACAGAATTAAAGTATTTGACAAGAAGAAATCAATAATAAAACCATTATTCAGGCATCTCAGCCTGCTCTGCATTCAGCTGCACACCTTGATGGCCAAAYGAAACAGGACCATGGAAGCTTCAGTAAACAGAGTGCCCATATGGGCAATTCTGTGACAGAACAGATTGTCACAGCTACGTTTGACCTGTTTTAGAGGAATCGTGGCTCTCCCTTGGCACTGTGGATGGGCTGTTGACATTTCAGCAGAGCTGCTTCAAAAAAATGAGTGCCATTGTCAGCATAGCGTGGCATTTTATGAGTAAGAAGCAATTCCTACATTTTAAATCAAGCAACAAGCCCAGTACTTCTCCCTGTCTCCAGTCAGAGCCTCTTAAACAGTCTGAACGGGAAGGATGGAGGAACAAGAGCATTGAGAAGACAAGCCCAGACTTTTCAGTGTACATACATCAAGTTACTGTGGACGTGAGGTGTTTCATATGCTTCAGGATTTGAATCTGAAGCTCAGATTCATCTCTCAGAAGCCCCMCACACAGGCAGGTTATCACAGAAGAGATGTCTGTGAGATAGCTGAGCTGGGGTGGTTGGTTTTGTACCTGCTCCCAGAAGGTGGCAAATGTGGGGTAGCAGTCCACCTTACCTTAGCTTACTTTATTATCTGTCCAGGCCCTCACCTTCTTGCTATTTTTAGGCATGAGTGCATTTTAAAAATAAAAAGGGATGCGTTTTCACTGTGGTGCTTGAGAAACTGTTACATGCGTTTTGGAAACGTACCAGAGGGGATGCCTTTAGCACCATATTGAAATGTTTTCTTCTTTCAAGGATCTTTCTCCTTAGCTTAGTCTTTAAGAATAGCCTCGAGGCTTTGAGCTTACTCAATCRATATATTTTTGTTGATGATTTTTTTTTTAAACTGTTTTTCAGGCATTGGAAAAAATGTCATCTGTGACCGAACGGCGACTCCCCTGGATGCCTTTAGGATGATGACTGCGGCTCATTACTACCCAAAGCTCATGAGCATCATGGGGAATGTTCTGCGCTTCCTGCCCGCTTTTGTGAAGATGAAGCAGCTGATCCAGGAGGGTTACGTAGGGGAGCTGCTGGTGTGCGAGGTGCAGGTTCACAGCGGAAGCCTGCTAGGCAAGAAGTACAACTGGAGCTGTGACGACCTGATGGGAGGCGGGGGCTTGCACTCGGTTGGCACCTACATCATCGACCTCCTGACCTTCCTCACCAGCCAGAAGGCCGTGAAAGTGCACGGGTTGCTCAAGACCTTCGTGAAGCAGACAGACCACATCAAGGGGATACGGCAGATCACCAGCGACGACTTCTGTACGTTTCAGATGGTCCTGGAAGGCGGCGTGTGCTGCACGGTGACGCTCAACTTCAACGTCCCGGGGGAGTTCAAACAAGACATTATTGTGGTGGGTTCAGCAGGACGGCTGATTGTAATAGGCACTGATCTCTATGGACAGAGCAACAGCTCTCCTCAGCGGGAGCTCCTGCTAAAGGACTCCACGCCGGTCAGCAACTCCTTACTTCCAGAGAAGGCCTTCAGTGACATCCCATCCCCCTACCTCCGAGGCACCATTAAGATGGTTCAAGCTGTCCGGCAGGCATTTGAGGACCAGGACGACAGGAGGACCTGGGACGGGAGGCCCCTCACAATGGCTGCCACTTTTGACGACTGTCTGTATGCCCTGTGTGTGGTGGACACCATAAAAAAGTCAAACCAGCTGGGGGAGTGGCAGAACATTTCAATCATGACTGAGGAGCCAGAACTGAGCCCGGCATACTTAATCAGCGAAGCCATGCGGAAGAGCAGGATGTCTCTGTACTGCTAGCTCCTCTCAGCTCCTAGGAAAGCATAGGAACCAGACAGCTCTTGAAGGAAACGGTAATTCAGCCCCTGTGAAGGGCTTGAGTATCTTAGAAACAGCTGAGGATACGGGAGAAGGAAATACGGTGTTTGGATCAACTAAATCTGTTGATGGCTAAATGCCAAAGCGATAAGGTCCTTAGAAATGCCCAAAACAGATAGGAGACTTAAGAGCTGACATAAGTTAACTGTTTTAATAACAGTATTAGCTGGCTGATTGGAAAGATATATCATGGACTCATCTCCTGCTTGCAGGTGCTTTAGATTATCCAATTGTGTTTACTGTGAAAGGTTGGGAAGATCCTTTTAGATTTTCCTGACCTACCAGAGGGCTGTGAAGGTACTGTCATGTCATTAAATTTTCTGTAGTGTCTGACATGAATGGTTCCTACCATGACAGCTGACACCACCGTGCTGTAGTACTACACCCCTAACCAACACACAGAATAATAGGACTCGGTGTGAAAGTGTCGCGTGATATGGAAAATCTCGGCAGCTCACTTTTCATACAGCTTGTTAGGAGCTTCTCTGTGTTGGTTTAGCTAGTTGTTTTTTTGTTTTGTTTTGTTTTATTTAAAGCACAATTAAGTAGGAAAATGTGTAGCTTTTAAAACAAAGCAGTCCTCAACCACAGTGCATATGCCCCAGTACTGGGGGAGGGAGGGTCTTCTGYGAGCTCCCGGGAAGCTTCAGTGTTAACTGCGCAGATTTGCTGATTAAAATGGGTTGTGCAAAACCTTCATGGATGGCAAGTGGCATGACAYGGTAGTGATAGTGGGGTTTATTATACAGCTGAACTCAGGCTAGTCTTATGAAGGTTTACACACAATTTCCTGTGTCTGGGACTGACTTTTGAGTGAATTCATCGTCCATTTTGGTTTTAGGTGGAAAACAGTAGAAATCCAACCCGAAACCATATGATGCTTAGAYGGGCGGTGTTCTTTTAAACCTTTGTGAACTCACGCTTGAGAGATGCTCACCAACAATTAATTTCATATAGCTTAACCCAGAAGTTTTCACCTCCACTGAGTGGTGAGTGTGAGTGAAAAACAAAAGGAATGAGAAAATTTCCCGTCCATTTCCAGAGGAAAAAATTACGTAAGACCTCCACCTCTTCACCTCCTTAAAGTGTCCAGCTACTGGTACTGTAGTAATTGTTCCCCGTCATCAGTGCAGGGGTGTGCAARCTCTTTTGATATGTTTGTCCTGTTCTTCTTTTTAATATTTTAGATTGCAGTCTTGAAATAATACATTATTTTGAGACTATATTCTCGAAAGAATATAGTGAAAGGCACATGAATTATCCCAGCAAACAGGGATACTGTTGTTCCGCATAAAGCTGCTCCAGTGTTCATGTGTTTACAGCGCTAGGTCCTCMGATAGGAAAAAAGTAGAACACAAGCACATAGCACTAAATTATATTAAACTTGAGAAAACCCTTTTCAGGGTTTTTTGTAAATTTTGACTAGGGGAAAGAAGAGAACATTTGGATGAGCAGTAAATTAAAAGAGAAAGTATGACCCTCTTTCTCAAGGCCATCAGATTAGTGTTGCCATTTTAGGTTAGAAAGAGTACTGTCAGAATAATTTAGATTTTTTTAAAAACACTTACAGTTTTGCTATTTTTAGGAGCACTAAGGGCTTCTGTAGAGGCTTCTCCTACAAATGAATCTGTCTGATTGCTGTATGCTCCTGCCTGTCCTATGCCCAGTTTTAGAGCTTCCTGTTTTTGAACAGGAGGGCATCGATAGTGTGGTTCATCTCATCTGACTTTAGCCAGCTGAAAGTCGGCTATCTTGTCCTGATCAGCTGTGCAAGGACACGGTAGTCAATACAGAGAGAGCTCTCCAAAGGCTGACTCAGTTCATCCTAAGATTAATATAGAAGGAGGTGCCCACTGGAAATTCCCATCCTCCTCCTTTGCAGAGAATCTTGGCTTCTAAATTTTTAGGTGGCTAAAGTAAGGGAACTTGACTCCCACCCCAAAATTATTCATGTGTGCTTAATTTTGGAAGAGCATATGTGTGACCTTTCGTGAATATTCCCCAAAGTGTAATAGTGTGACTGATGAAGGAATAATGTAATACTGCAAAACCACACCCAAACGGAGAATTGTTTCTATCCATGTTGTTCTGCCAGTTCTAGCAACTGTCTCTGGGGCTGACCRCTTCTGCTAAGACCTCGGGCAAGCTTTCATCGTTCCTTCTTGGAAGCAGCCCTTGACAAGTTTGGATGTTTTTCCTAAAAATGGATTTCTCCGAGAATTCCTGAGGTAGTATCTGTGCCAACAGGAATTTCCCRTTATAATTGTCGTGGTATACCATGCTCTCCAGTTGCTGCCCTGAAAAATACAMAGAGAAATACAGAAGAGAGAATTTGATCAAGAAATCATCTCTCTCCCTCTCGTGAAAAATGGCACTAGCCCCAAGGGGATCAAGASAGTTTTCATATAGTAACGCAAAAGCCATTTATTGAAAATAGTGGCTAGTTCAAGTCGAGAATGCAAGCCCGGTGGATAATTAACCATGTCTAGTTAAACATCATCCAAAACTGGAACTGAACATGGACGAAAATGTTTGTGAGTCTTGCTTCTTAGTGGTTTGGCCATTGTGCTGGAATTGCTGTTCATGACTTTGCACCTTGTTTTGGATCACAACTGTTGACAGTTTTTCCCATCTTTATTTTCTTTTTTTTCTGTGTCTTTCTGGGTTTTGTGATGCCAGCTGGAAGAAGACATGCTGGAATCCTGTTCCTCGCCCCCTGCAGTGAACAGTCCCCAGGCAAGACACAGTGTATAGGGATAGCCCTACTGAGCTCAACCTTTCCGTCCCGGATCCAAAGGTTTAGGTGACAGGCGTCATCCGTCCTCTGTGCAGACTTGCTGATGCAGACAGTGCTGCTTAGCAGAAGGAAAATCTAATGCTTTGGCTACGTAGCCATCTGATGCTAGCATCAGTACTCTGCTTGCATATGGGTTGAATCCTGTACAGCTCGTTGTGCGACCGCAGTGCTGGCCCCAGAGAGGCAGGCAGARTGAGCAGGGGCAGGGTGGGACCTCCTCTTCTGACGGCAACAGAGATCTTATGTTAGATTTAGGTGAAGTTGTTTCCTAACTGGGTTGGCAGCAGTAACTGCATACGTTCAGGATTATATGACAGTTTTTCCATTCACTAGGAGGTGAAGGTGCTGTAGTGTCAAGTCTAAAGATACTAAACTTCCCCCTGGCTTAGAGGAGGAAGGAATTGGTTTATTTACAGAATGTGTCTTACTATTCTGATAAATTGTTACTCTACAGTCTGGGATCTTTCTTGGCAGCATCAAGCCCTCTGCTCTTTTGGTACAGTTGAAAGTACATTGAATTGCCCTAAGTAGCCTCTGGAGTTCACGCTGGGTTTAAGMATTTGGGCGGCAGATAGCAGTGAGGTACTTGATTGAACTCAAAAGCGGTACCACACCAGGAAACATATGTTTGGAACTGCACTTTCAATGCTGTTCTTTAATGCTGTGCCACAAGGTTTGAGATGAATGCTGCAAGAATTGGTGCAGGCCTAACAGCCAAACTGCGGCTACTGCTGGAATTTACAGTAGCCYCCAAATGAGCTTGTTCATGCACTAGGTAAGAAATGTTCATTCCTCTTTCCCRGGGCTGCTGTTGGAGAGGCTCTTCCCTTTGCCATCAACCTGTGCACACAGGATACTGAACGTTATGATCTGTTGCCAAAGACAAAAAGAGCCAAAGGGGAGAGCCCGGGTGAACTGCTCTGCTGCAAGGGGGTCTCTTCCAATGCTGGGGCGGTCAGCTGAGAGACGATGTCTTATTTTCCATGGGAACTGCATTGGGGTCYACACCAGGGGTAGGGCAGCCCTCCGCTGTGTGACAGCAGGGCACAACTGACGTCCTTCCACGTGCCTAAAGGGAGAGCGGTGACTGCGGCAGGGAGCGACGGGTCTGCGGTCTGGTACCTACATGCCTGGGCCAAGAGGGGGAATGGGCTGGTCGTGCGGAGGGTGAGGGCTGCCCCTCCTGAGGGGGACRGCAGCGGCCCGGCTCCACCTCTGTCTTTGGGAGCTCAAGAAGGGGCTCTGCCCGCGGGGAAGCAGCATCCGTCCTATACTCCTGCTAGATCTGTACACGTCCTCAGTGCTGAATTCAGCGAAGTCCTACGCGGAGGCATAGCAGCTCTGCAAGAGCTTGGGGTTTCCTAGATCTACTATCATGCATGTGTTAAATTAGTAGTACTTTAGCTGTGTAGTTAGAAAATACCAAGCAGAGATGATACGTCCTTACCCATGCAGCCAATGTGGCAGAGAATCAGGGCATGCATAGACGAGTTTAGGCTCAGGATGGGCTGCTGCAGAGTTCATCCTTTGCTTTGGCTGAAAGCATGAGAAATTCCTGCCCAGCCAGSATAGGGCAATCAGAGGCACTCTCCACTTTGTATTTAGTATTTYCTTCTTTTGGATAGCTTTCGAATCAGTGACTGTACAAGTGAACAGCTGTCCTGGAAGTTCAGCCATTTAAAAAAGGAGGCTTTTCTGCTGCGTGTGGTCACAGCGGAAGGACAATTCCATTTCTCTGTTACCTTGTTTATTTCTGTGTCCATACAAATGTGGAAAAGACCCAGACAATTTAAAATTACTCATTTCTCTACCAAAAGAAAAAAAGAAGCAGATTTTAGGTAAAGATAAACATAGTATCTTTGCAGAGATTCAGAAATTACTGATGACAGAAWTTCTTGTTGCTGGGAATTTTTATATTTGACTTTTATCTATGGCCTTCAATATAAAATATCACAAATTATGAAGTCTSTTCACTGTTAAGTTCTGTATTTACGAGGGTTTAAAAGTACCCAGCAGACTTTTGGCTTTGTGCAGATACTCAACACTGGTGTGATGTTCCAGTGGCACAGTGATGTACCCTTTAGTACGTAGGAAACTCAACACTGGACTGTTGACTTCTGCAGTGCTCTCTGGGTATTTAGAACTAGTTGTGAAATGGCAGGATTATTCAGGACAGCAGTTTCTTGTTGTTGTTGTTGAAGTTGTTACTTGTGGGGAGCAAAGTTTGTAAATTTTAGAGATGAAGTATGACTGAATAATAATTGGCAGTCTTATCGGCTTTAAAATTTCCTCTCTTCTGAGCTGCTGGATGAAGTCTGTCCAATAAAAATAATTTCCCCTTAACAATAACTGCCCACTTCCATTTGCTCATGAAAAGAAGAAATTTTAAGTAAATGAGACTATACATAAAGCTGCATTCATGAACCGATGTCATAACCTCATGACTTACTGAAGCCAGAGCCCAGGCAAGTGACGACTTTTTCAAAGCTGCCAAATCGAAGCCTTGGGGTTGGGGAATGAAGGGTATCATCTTAGGTCAAACTGAAATAGCTTTTATTCAGCATTTTCAGTTAAATGGATAAACAGAATGGCTATGGTCAATCCAAAACTGAACACAAAACATGTTTGTAGACGGTCATTTACGATTTTTCTTTTGGGATTAAGTTCCATTTTTAAAGAGTGCTGTTTTGAAATGAAAAGTTCAAAAAAATCTATCTCTTAATTATGTTTTGGCATGTGTGAAATTAACTGTTTGGGGTTGGGTTTTTTGTGTTTTGGTTTTTTTTTTTTAAGTTCATACTTTAAAAAATCCCATCCATTAGGTTCAGTGGACGTCCATTAAGGATGTTCAGTGCATTYAGCTGCCCTCGGGCAGGTTTGGCTCTGAACCTGCAGCCTCGTAGTGTCATGCAGTGACCCCATTTCTAGCATCTGAATTTGGCCATCTGGGTTTCATTTGTGTCTTCTTGTGGCAGTGAGAAAACTGGTTCATTACATGGAGTTGGCTGCAGATAATCAAGATCCTTTTTGCAGCAGTGCCAGCCATCGTCTTTAAAAGCACTTAACTCATTTAACTTGTTTACCATGGTTATTTATGACCTTCCAGCCATGTGCTGTCCATTACTTCGTTTTCTTTTTATACCAGCCGTCAGACTCGCTTCCCTCCGCTGTTTCTCATTCCATTGCAAGCCACGAGGCGAGTCTCCCTTGTTTCCCACTGAGCTCGCGCTCCGTCTGCGTTACACATGGCATGCAGGGTGGCTAACCTACAACTTGAAGTAACTTTTAACACAGATTCATTAAGGAATACGGTAACACCACAACTGCTCAAGTACCTGGCATACCGAATGCCCAGCCAGGGCAGGAATCAAAGCTCCCTGCTATGCTGTGCTTCACAAGTGACACTCACTGTTTCTCTCTGTACTGCTTCTCTTTTATTTGATTTTGAAAATGAAAATATGTTCGGTTTGTTGCTGTGTCAATATTAAGTATATATTTATTGTTTTTCAGACATACATACGTATATATAAATGCTATATATATATAATGTCAACGCATGGACATATGTACAGTAGATATTTTAAAGAGCTATTTATCAAGAAAAGTAAGTGTTATAAGTAAACAGAGTTTATATTTTATATATTATGTAGATAGCAAAAAAAAAAAGTGGTTAAATTATAGTAGGACTTTTGGGGGCAGGGGGTGGGGTTGCAGAAACGGGCAAGGGTTGGTTCTAGCATTTTAAATAGCCAAACTACTTTGTACGGAAGCTGCCTGCTGTGCCTCTCGGCTGCAATATCTGTTTGTTTCTTCTTCTGGAAGATGATGTGCATTGTTACTTTTACATTGCTTGGGGAATGTAGTTAGTTTATTCTCAGCCAACTGGTGTGTGCTGCTTAAAACATGGTTTCCTGCTGTTCTGCATATTTGCATTGATGGAATAAAAGGATCTTAACTGGCAAATAAACACTTAAAAGGATGTGATCTCAGCTGTCTGTCGTGTTTCCCCACACTTGTATTTTGGGGGGGTAATAACTATCACCTTTGCCTGGTTTCTGGCCTGCCTGTTAAGTTCAACACATGGAGTAAAATCCGCAGGCTTTGTGCTTTGGGGGTGGGGATTGTGACAGGGGGAAGGAGGTTTAACACTAAGCTACTTGAAGGTTTAGTGTTATGGCAGGGCCTGAACTAACTCCTGCTGGAGTGATGCGTCCTGAGGAGCCAGCTGGTTTTATTGCCAATGGATGCCAGTCTCTCCAGTGGCACAGCAAAATGGGGGCATTGGCCGTCCCTGCTGAGCACAGCCTGGAGATCCCTTCAGGGCCCTCCTCCCTGCCTCCCCGCCGTGCCCGGGGATGCCTCTGCCTCCCCCGTCCTCGGCTCCCCCCCGTGACATCCCCGTGCCTACCCGATCCTCGCTCCCACGCGCCCCGAGCTGCCAAGTCTTTCCCGCTTACCCTGGTGCTCCTTTTCTCCCTTCTATGTGGGTGCCTCGTCAGCCTGGTAAGGAGCTTGTTACCCCAGCCCCTGTGATGCTGGAGAAAATCTCACTTGAGTACGAAGCAGAAGATAATACGAAGCAGTGGGAAATTCTAGGCTCTGAGGAAAGATTTATTGCCTCTCTGATTGATTTGTAAAAAGGGGAGAGCATTTCCTATGTTGCTTTTTCTATTTTACAGCAGAGCACAGAGAAAGATGTTGGATTCTACTCGTGTCAGTGCTCACTCATTTCCCAGGCGCTACGAAAGTACAGCAAATCTGAGGCACAAATGTGTGAAGGGATAGGAAATCATCACAATGCACACTCCCCTCAGATGACATGATCTCGTGAAATGAACTGTGTATTTTTTATATATATAAAAATTTACAGAGTGGGTATAGCATTTACTTCATCCCAGAAACGTAGCATGTTAGCAATTTCTACTACTACCATTGCAGCTATCATATTTTAAAGAGGTACCGATGTTTACATACACGTAAAATACATTTTTGTTGGTTTTAATACACATTATTTTCTTAGGCTGAAGAGAAGAAAAGCACAAGGCAAGGAAGAATCAGTGCCCAGGTCTTCAGGAATTATATTTTAAAGTTTGCCTTGCCCTCATGAGCAAATGTAGTATAACCTTGCTCAGGTTTCCAGATCACTGTCTCCAACTAATCAATTAGGCACTGAAATAAAATAGGGCCAAATTTTACCATATATCCTTTCCCATCTACTTCATAGTAAAACAAGGCCCACTTCCATTTCAAAGGTTAAAACATAGAAATCTTTGGAAAACAGCASTTAGGGGAGCAATTACTGTGAAAGAGTGTCAGAGATACAGTGGGATTATTAGTACACAGTTACAGCACACAATATATAACTGTATAGGTAAGTGCAAATGCAAGAGCGAGTATAAACGTTCCACACTAATGAGGCTACATAAATGCTAAGGTAAACATTTTCAAATGTGGGTCAGCTTAGTGAGACACTTAAGTGTAGATTTATGAACCCAAGTAAGAGGTCTAAATTTAATTATCCCAAACATAAGAAGGACAGGGACCTGTTGGAGCGAGTCCAGAGGAGGGCCACAAAGATGGTCAGAGGGCTGGAGCATCTCCCCTATGAAGACAGGCTGAGAGTTGGGGTTGTTCAGACTGGAGAAGACAAGGCTCAGGGGAGACCTTATAGCAGCCTTCCAGTACCTGAAGGGGGCCTACAAGAAACCTGGAGAGGGACTTTTTACAAGGACATGTAATGACAGGACAAGGGGTAATGGCTTTAAACTGAAAGAGGGAGATTTAGATTAGATACAAGGAAGAAATTCTTCACTMTGAGGGTGGTGAGGCACTGGAACAGGTTGCCCAGAGGAGCTGTGGATGCCCCATCCCTGGAAGTGTTCAAGGCCAGGTTGGATGAGGCTTTGAGCAACCTGGTCTAGCGGAAGGTGTCCCTGCCCATGGCAGGGGGGTTGGAACTAGATGGTCTTTAAGGTCCCTTCCAACCCAAACCATTCTATGATTCTATGATTCTGCTTTTAAAACAAATGGCGACAATGTGGGTGAGGGGGAAAACCTCTTGCCATTTTCCATAATTTTTGAAGAACCAAGGCTTCCACAAAGCCCCTGGCTTGTTCTGCTGTTTTCTGGAGCCCGTATTGATTAGCAGCTATGTAGTAAAAACAATGGGTGGCTTGTAGCCATAAATATTAAACAGAAGAACGTTAAATGCATTGCATTGTTCTCTTTGGGAATGAGGAGTTTGCTGGGGCAGGGGTTATTAAAAAGTGCTGCTGTGCCAAAGAGAAGACGCACTTAATGCCTTTGTTACTGATTCCTGTTGGGCGGTGGAAAGCTGCAGAGCTCTCTGTGTCGCTGCGGTGCCAGCGGAAAACGGACATTTCAGAGTGGACATAAGTGATGCACAGAACAACAGGGCTTTTTGCCCCGTGTAATGCTCCAGAGCAGCTCAGATGGGGGTGAGACCACGCGGCTCTTCCTAGAGCAGCCTTTCCTGGGGCTGGAGGCTGGGGGAACGGCCACTGCAGCCCAGGAGCACCCGGGTGCCTCTTGCTTGGCCTGCTCAGGCCCATGTGCCTGTGCTGGTCACTGCTGCAGCCATCATGCTCAACGTGGAAGGAGGAAATTTCCATCAGGCATCCCCAGCAGGCAGCCCTCGGAGTCACCAGACCTGTCACCTGTCCCACAGCACTCGTCTAGTTCCAGCTAATACATGTCTCCTACATACGTTGCCTTTTGTAATATGTTTTCCACTTGGGAGTGCTCCAACTAGTGAATTTAGCACCACAAACCTTGGTGTGGCACCGCATCTTTGCTTTAAAATGAGTAATTGTGGCATTTTACTCACAGCTGCAGCTCCATGAGCAGTTGCTGAGGGATGAGGCAGGGCTGCTGACAAGTGCAGGGCACCAGTCCTTACTCTTGTCCCCAACTGCTTGTTCCTGCCTTCCCCAGGAACTGGCACTGGGGAGCATGTGTGCAGTCATCTGGTTAACGTGATCATGGATTTAGCTGAAAACTAACAACACGGGTTTTTTACTAGGTTAGTTTTCAGGCAGATCAGTTCCCTGATCTGAGTCATTGTCGGCAGCAATTTATGCCAGATCACTTTAATAGCAGAATGCAAATAGAAACCAGGTCTGCTGACTGCCAGAAATGTGCTTTTTTCATCAGATCAAAGAGTCGGTAGAGTAACTGCAGAATAATAAGCAGGACCGAAAGAAAAGGGAATGGATAGAGGAAAACAATTTTAAGTCCTGTACTTCCATACAAGAGGATATACATGTAAGCAAATGTTTCTTAAGAAATTGGAGGCCCCCTCCTCCAGACATGGAAATGATGTACATACAGATTCTTAGAGAAGCCTTTCAGAGTCTGCTCCAATCTGTTTTAATAACTTTGCCTTTCGCAATTAATCACATCTTGCAGACTAAAGACTTTTACAGAAATTATCATCTCACATCCAGGCAATGATGACAGCCTCTGAATGCAACTGGCTTTGTCACTTGTGCAAGTCAGTTTTACATCACGTTTCAGCCAAACCTGAAAAAGCTCAGACCTGCATTTCAGACTTTGAGAATGCAGAAACAGTTGGAAATGGAGCTTGACTTGTAGCATAATGCATTTTCTTTGGTGGCTTTTTTTCCCACTGCTGTCCCTAAATTTAGTTTTTTAACATTTTTTTTCAGTGGTGCTAGTTGTTGTATCTTTTGGAAGTATTTGTGATGAAAAGAGGCCTTACACTACTATCGTGACAAGCTCTCCAGCTCAAGAAGGAAGGTAATCAGAGAGAGAGTGAAAGTCAGGACCAGCWTAAAAAGCAGATTCACAAGAAACAAGAATGTCCCTGGGCGCTGACGACTGATTCTCTACCCTGTGAAGTTGAYAGAAACATCCCAAACATGATTTTTGGCTTAGATCGACTTATATTCTTCTGTATCATTTCTGGCACAGTTAGGAAGTTAGTATGCAGCAGAGACTATTCCCACTAAGCAAGCTKCTTGTCACCACCCTCTTTTGGAGATTATGACATTAATAATAGGGCCATGGCCATTCTGTGCCAACCGGTCTTAGTGCCAGAGGGTGGTTCTGGGCGCTTCGTCTGCTGCTGTGGATGTAGCTGAGAGCTGAGAACTGATCAGTAGAATGGAAGGGTGTTGGTATTACAAAATAGAGTACAAAACCAGTGTGTTAAAAAAATGAGACTATCTCTGTCCCAGTGAGAGGAAATTGAGGTATAAACTGTGCCGGACTGTTTCAGCACAACATTTTTGGTTAAAATGGACTATGTTCCCATTCGCTTTTCTATGCCTTTTGCTTGCAGTGCCACGACAGCAGAAACAGCTTCCTGGAGGACGCTCTGCCCTTTTGGCCGCAGACCTTGCTAGCTGGGAGTAATTCCTGTTGTTTAGGCCTACAGGAGGAACAGGGCCTCTACGGAGAAGAAGGGACTGAGTCACTTGCTGATTAGACACAGCTCACAGCTATCCACCCACGTTCGGCAAACTTTGTACTGCTTCACACGTATGAAGTGCCTTGTAAAGATTAACAAATCACCACAAAATGAGGTGTTGTGATTACTCCCATTTTGCAGCTGGCAAGTTGGAGGCAGAGGTGAAGTTGGTGAGATCACTCTTTAATGAATTTTCTTTTCTCTGAATTTTCTACTTGGATTATTAGGTTGGCCCTCTCCCAGTGGCTAAACCCATCCCTCAAAATGTCACTGTCAGAGGGCCCCCCAAATGTCTAAGATGATAGAAATGTCTCATTCCAGACCAGGTACAAGCTCAGGTCTTTATGGAATCTCAGCTTACTTGGAAATACTCTTAGTAATATTAGCAATATTTTTTTTTTATAATTTTTTATTTACTTGTAGCTTCTAACCTTTTTTTTTTTATTAAAGGCAGGTTTTGGTAGGATTTTCCTCCTTTTATGGACTAAGTGGTCTGAACTATTTAGCTTTAAAAAAGAATTTTAAAACTGTAGTGCTGGAAGATTTGAAATTACATGTTGTTATTTTAATATATGTATAGTGATATTTGTGTTTATAACAGGATCTCATTGGCTTGACAAAGGAGGTATATACCATTACCTTCACCTTGTCTTTTGGAAAAAGAGAGACAGAATGGCAAACCATGCTGTCCAAGGCCACGCAGAGCAAGTCCATGACAGCCAGATACTAAATCCTGCTGCTTTAATTTCTAGTTCCCTTTAAATAGTTCTTAAACCTAATATAATTCTCATTCATTATAATTAATATAATTAGTCATATATAATTAATGCCTAATATGCTGCTGCGGTTTGTGAATACCAAATAAGCTAGTGTCGTCTRCACAGTCTAAGTTCAAATTCATTAGAAAAGTGCTATCAACACCAAAGCCAATACCAACAGCTTTAGGTGAATACATTTTGCGTAATTCCATCTATGGAGGGGAAGGTGAGAGACACTGCACTCTCCGTGCATTGATTTTAAAACCAAGCTGATAAAATTAGCACAAGGTCTATGTGCTGACCAGAAAATCACTAAAAGAATCAATCAGCCTGAGAAAGTCCAAGTCAGTTAGCACAAAACTGCAGTTCTGCTGTGCGTTTCAAGTAAGGACGTTAGAGGAGTGTATTTGCCTGCACCCTATAGTTCACACCGCTCAGTCTGGCAAGGATTTCTGGTCCAAAACCCTTCAGAGAACACTACTTTCAGTTCCAACTGGCAAGTTCTCAATGGTAAYGGCTGCAAATCGTTACCTGGAGAGGCAGATGATAATCATCCTAGTGTAATTCAGAAATTTATRAGGTAAATTGTTCTGTGATTTTTACAGCTTTCCATTACTCTGTACAACAACCACYAGAAAGCAGGACATTGGCAGCACCTTTAATGACTATAGAAATGCAGACCTAGAAAATCATGATCAGGAGAGAGGTGAGACTACTTTGTCCTATCACAAAATAAACATCGGTCTGCTATTCCAGTTTAACAGCTTGTGTTCATATATTAAAACAAGCCTCCAAACCATGACGGATATAATTTAGAGCAATTAATTAGTTGCTGCTTAATCCTTTAAATGAATGCACTAGCAAAACCCTCTGAGCTCCACCGAGATCAAAAGCCTGCTTGTGTACAAGGCTCCCCTTCCCCTTGGTAGGCAGTCTTTCTGAAAGAAGGTGATTAAGTGACAAATTATTCTTTGGAGATACAAGTGCTGTGTCTGCTGTGTTGCTTTGGTTGGATCTGATCCTTTCACCCTTACACTAGTGGTCCCAGGGAAGCCACYGGGTTAGGATTTGAGCCTAGGGAGCCGGTCGGAGCTATGAACCTGTTTCCATGGCCAAATGTGCAAGCAGCTAGCCGGGTGCCGTTCTCAGCGCAGGTCCTGGCCGAGGAGGGTGGCAATGGTGAGCAATGCCTGACTGGCTTCTGCAATCCTGGCTGCTGAAATGATGCCTTGGAGCTCTGGCTTGGCTAGGCTGGCTTTAGAGAACGTCTGGTTCAAATATGCCCAGGGACTGAAACGAACCAYCTCCACCCTGGGTCACAGGACTCAAGAGGAGTAAAATCCTTTGCAACTCCTCCTTCAGGCCACTGCACTGTGCAGTTTGCYCAGGCCCTAAAGTTTTGGGGATACTTGGTTGAGTGAGGAATACAGAATCTAACTACCATATCCAGCTTCTGACCTTGAATTAGCTTCTGGGCACGTTTGTGGCTCTGATGTAAGGAGAAATATTGCAAAGACTGAAACCCGTTCCTAATTCCTACTTGCTTTCTCATTTTGTGGCAGATACCTGYATATTGCCACAATTCTTGCTCCGTCTCTAACCATATATAGTGATCATAATAACTATACCTCATCCATATACCAAATCTCTTGATTAGGATTCTCAAGGTGTATCACTTCATTTTCCCACYGTCCCTAAACTGACCAATTTTTGTCTCATTGTCACCTCATTGTCACTTCTCAATTAAAGAGTAACAAAACTGAGATAAGATTATTTGGGACTATTTATTAATTATCGTGTGGTGCCCCAAATGTGCCATGCTCACTGGCAGCACAAASCATGGTTTTGGTCCTATTTAAAATCTCGCAACCCTTTTTCAGACAAAAACATCAATCTTATCCTTAACACAGCTACTAATCAGGTTGGTAGAAGAATAATTAGGGCAGGCACAGTTGATATCAGAGGTTAAGCAACAAATCAGAGTTATGACTAGAAYCCAGAAGACATTATCCTAAAAAATCACTAACATAATCTTAAAACAAATCCTATTTCCTTTACGTTTGGAGCAAGAAACTGCAATTTGTTATTTTCTTCGTAATTGTCTTGCAGTTTCTGTGTATCTCTGCAGACAAAAGCATGTCACCTCTGAAGTGCCCTCATTCTCTAGCAGGATGAGAAGACAGAGCAGTAGGACACATCTGAATTCAGCTTTCCAAGTTCAGCTGCTCCTTACACTGTTTTCAGCCCCGTGAGCCTTTTCCTTGCTCACATTTGGAGGTGCGTATTCATGATTACCAGTGTTTGGTCTGCTTGGAGACAGACCTGCCTGTTGTGCTGCCATGCTAAAATGAAAAGCTAAATTCCCTTTTGCTGCCAAACAGTTTTATGGTATTTTTATTACCCTAGAGTGGTTTTTGTTTTTCCATCTCACTTCAACAAGGGATTGTGAACRTTTATAGCTCCAACGTTTGCATTCTTCTCTCAGGTAGAATGTAAACAGCAGAGCGATGCTGTTTTGGCCAGGAAATGGGGCCAAGCTTTTCTAGATCTGTCGATGTTCATAATGAAAAGGTTATGTGACTGTAGAAGTAAATTGTCCTTTCCATTAACACAGCCCTACTCACCATCTGGAACTATTCATGCTTCTGAAGAAACGGGAGATGRTATCTTAGAAAAGCTGAAATGACCAAACTTGTAAGTCCTTTCCTGAACATCAATAATTTCCTATTGCGATAGGAACAAGGGACAGTGCATTAGCAGGCTGAAAGCATACACTGGTTTTGCTACACTGGGAAGATATTATCAGACAAGTGCCTTAAAAAAAAAAGAACGTGCATCTTCAGTCAGTTCAGAGCAAATGAAACCCACCTGAAAACAGCATTTATTTTTTGTACATTACAACATGTGTTATAATGCCATGCAAATACAGATCTCCATGCTGCGTAAAATCGACATTCCATTGCTTTGCATTTCAACTTATTTTRATAAATTCACGTAACAAGGTGGGCTTCCAATAATCATCTGTAATTCCACTGATAGATCAGTCATATAGGRAAGACTGAAACCTTAAAGACTTTCCAAGAGCTGTAATATTCAGCAGCACATCGATCCCATAAAATTATTCCAGCTTTAATAGCAAAAGCATTGCTTTTCATGAAGAATCATGGACCATGCAGTTCATATTTTGCAATAAAAAACATTAGCAATGCCTGTTTGGTTTCCTTCTCATGTGTCTTTGTATGTCAGTGAGTAATTCACTTGTGCAATATAAACATATCACTACAAAATACAAACACAGTAATACAAGTCATAGATAAAAACGAGAGATGCAGTATGCTAGCAGGGTACTRATTAGTTTGGCTCTGCTATCTCAGATAATCCCAAGCCAATTCCAAACCTGTTTCCCTTTTATCTTTTATGTGTGCTGCCTTTTCTGATGCTATTGCAGTTTAAAAAATTCAATGTTTAGGTTATCATGGTTTGGACAGATGCCTAGGAAGRTATTATTGATTAATGATGTATTAATCAAATCAATTTTATTATAAACACAGTCTTCCACTTGGCTGATTGGCACCTGCAGCTATTAATGAAGAAATTCTGCTTTCATTTACAGTGGCAACAAAGAGATTCTGTCGATAGGAATGAAGATATCTTATGTGCCTAGACAAAGGAAGATAAGTTCATGATTTGGTTTATGAAAATGTAAAATTTCTTAAATGAAATATTTAAGTAATGAGTCACCTGTGTGCTTTACAACACCGATTAACAGCATAGAGAGTCATTTAGCTATTTTCAGTGCAGGCAGATGTAGAAGAGCCATAAAAGAAATATGGCTGTTAAAGTAAGAAAGTCCAACTCTGCATGGCTGTCTTTCTAAAAAATTAGGTTAGACATCTTTGTTTCACTGTGTATGTGTCACCACATAATAATCATTGTAGTCATTAGCAGTTCATGCTCAACCTATGCTTTTAATTTCATTTGCAGTTTGAAAAGTCTCAAATTCAATTCTTTAATTCATTTCCCACTGACCTAAATATAATGCCATACTTACAACTGACTTTGGATGGGATCCCACTATAACCTATTRTCTAGATGTTAGAAACTGTTTACAGACACCATTAAGAAAATCTGTGTGTATAAGCAACATGATTAAGCAGCTTTCTATATGTGGGATTTAGGAACTTTACTAGGGGGAGTGCATTAATTTTATTGTTTTTCAGGGCAGGTATTCTTTTTATGCTATATTTTCATGCAGCTAAGTCTTTCAGACCCTAATTTTGATTAGGAACTTTTAGCAATGCCATAATTGTTAACATTAATATAATGCAATCCATAGCACAGTGTCTGATAGCTCAACTGCTTAAAATATCTCTGTATCTTCTGTACAATATATTAGTGCTAAAATAAATTGTGCTAGCTTCAGCCTTATTTAGAGCACCACAATAGCTATGTGATACAACTTGACAAGGCCAAAAATGAATAATTAAAAATGATAGAGATTTGAYTGAATTTCAGTAGCTGTTTTCTGAACCTTGTGATACTGGTTAGCTCCCAACAGCACCAAACAGATCTCATCCAGAGACAAGTGCCATCTATCGATAAAAGATGTATTTGAGGTGAAGAAGCCAAAAATGACAAAAAATGGCGCCAGCCTGCCACCTGCTGCTGTACAGAATTACTTCAAGAAACATATTTGCTAGACCTTGCACTGACTCAACAAAAACACTCCTGTGTGAACTGGGTTCAACAAAAGCATGTCCATTCTGCAACAGCTTTCCCCTTGGCACGTCAAAAGCGTTGGACAAGATTAAACTAATGGGATGTTCTGTGCATTTGAAAATAGGCCACTTAACCTAAGAAGCTGTCTTGGTGGGTTCTAGTATTTTGAAATCTTAGTGTTGCTATCTCAGGCATTCGATGGTCTCGTCCAAGTTTCTGCTCCTGGAAAGGGACCATGAGCTGCAAACTCAGGTCCTATTAAAAGCAGCTGCCTAGTCCTTGCAATCGTACAGTTAAAGGCTGGCAAGATCTCAAAGACCTGAGTAAAAACATCACCACCGACTACAAAAAAACCCTCAAATAAAACCACACTATTAGTYTGACGTTCCATGGTTTTGGCAGCACGGGTTGATTTTTGAGTGTTGGCTTCCAACAGTGAGATCTAGGTCCTTCATCTGTTTTGAAAGGTAAGGGTTCCAGCATCAAGTAAATCTTGGTTTTGGAAAATGCACTTAGCTTCCTAGAGATTATTCTAAAGAAAATGTCGCTCCATGTCACAGTGGATGGGCCAAAACGCTAAGCATACCAATTATAGTAAATAATATGGTGCGGGCAATATCATTCTTTGCTATTTTTCTTGTCCTCAGCGTTAAGGAGTTATTCCCCTATCGATGAGCATTATCGGTGGGTCTTGCGCAGCACTATGCCCTCTGGATCCCTGTATGATTCCACAGTGGGCACAGCCTGTCCTGTCAAAACGGTGTCACCTCGAGACACCCGTATGAGAGCCGCTGTTGTTTTTCCTCTGGCAGCCCTCACCGGACCCGAAGCTGCCCCACRAAACGCGGGGAGGAGCGAGGAGGGGGGAGCCCGCTCCGAGAGCTGCGGGGCAGCCGGCTCGACCCAAGGGGTGGAGGGGGAGAACCACCGAGGTGTGTGAGAGACGAGGCAGCCCTGAGGCTGCCACGGCGCGCGCCCCTCTGAGGGGCARGCAGCGCCACCCGCGCGCGCCCACYCCAGRCGTTGCGCGCGCGGCCCTACCGCTGGGCGGGGGCCCCACCCAAAGCTCCGCCCGTCCGCCACGCCCACCACCGCCGGGGCGGGACGCGGCTCTGCGCATGCGSCCGAGCCGCGCTCGTCCGCGGGCCGCGCCCGCTTGCTGTAGGTGCTGGGGGGCGGCGGTGGGGTCCCGGTGCTCCCGGGGGGGGGGGGTGTCTGCTACCGGCCCCTCTCCAGGTCCTCGCTGGCGCCTTAGCTCCCGGGCTGGCGGTGACACGGCCCCCCTGCCCCGCGCCTCTCGGCCGCTGGCAAGCCCCCAGCCCATCCCACCGCCCTGGCCGCTCCGGCGGGGACCCGCTGCTCCGAGCGCGCGTGTGCGGGCGGGCGGGCAGGGAGGGAGGGCGTGAGGGGTGCCCCGTCTCTGCCCCGCCTTGCCGGCGGGAGGGGGACCCGCGTGTGTGTGAGGAGAGGGGCGGCCGTCAACTTGCGGTTTGGTTTCCGGGGGGGGTAAATGACCCTGTGCCCGCGCGTAGCCGTGTTCTCCTTTGGCAGTGTAACGGAGACCGGGTGTTTCGGCCCCGAAGCCCGGAAAGGTGGCGAGGCCGCTGTAGGGGCCGGGTGGGGGGTCAGCGAGGGCGGCCGGTGCCCTGCGGCGGGGCCGGCCGTGCCGGCGGTGCCGCTCGGCCTGCGGAAAGGGAAGGAAGGCCGCCCGTAGGTGGGCGGCGGGGTGGTGGCGTCATGCCTGGCTCTTTGCTCCGCATTTCTGTTTCATTGCTGCTGTTAAAATCACCTGGCGTGAAATTTAATAATATGATGAAAAGTGCTGTTAAGGCCGAAAATGCATTAATCTTTGAAGACAGGGTGAGTTAATGGTACTCTTTTGTACAGAACGCTTCCAGTGAGCTGGCTAGGGATTTATTTTCCCCCTTCCTTTTTCCAGTTGTTTGCCTAACATGAAAATACATATCCTAAGTTCGGAGTGAGGGAGGGAGGAAACAGGGTTCCTCCTTTTTTCCACCGAGTGAATAAAATGTCCTGCTGGTATAGTGATAGTTTAAAATTATTGAAATAGCGTTCCTTTTTTATAGGTCGTGCTGTTATTTTTCGAATGATATTTGACTGTATTGTCAGCTTTCCACAAGTGGTAYGGGCTAAATTTTTTCTAAATAGCACATACTAAATTCAGATTTAAAAAATTTCAAATATTTTAAATATTGAGTGTCTGTAGTAGTTGAGTGTCTGTAGTAAGTCTGCTTTTAGACGTGGCTGCGATGTAAGTAGTAAACACGCTGATCAATGGACCCTTAAATGCACAATGCATGAACATCACAGTCATTTTCATAAGGATAGTGCACAACTGGACTGTCTTGCAAGTAATATAAATATTTTTTCTCTGGTTTTGAGATAGGTCAAATACTCTCTTAGAAAGCATTAATTCAGTCCTTTGCTGGTTTATGTTTTTCTGTCTGGTCTTGGCCTTGATCCTACGAAGCACTAAAAATGGACTTAATTTGAAACGCAAATAGGCCTAGTGGATATACAAATTTAAATATGTGCATTCTTTGCAGAATTGTGGCCTTTGTTTATATCTGCAAATACTTTGCTCCTGTTGTGTACTTCTTTTCAGCAGGGAAAAGAAGAATTTAACTAGAAGAGCTTTTCAATGTATCAATTCACCCATTGCTCCTCACTCAAATTATTTTTCTCCAAATTTTGCTGCTGTCACTGGGCATAAAATTTAAGATTGTTTTTAGTCCTTTGAGTTACAAAACAGAACTCTCTCATATTTGCAAGCCTGCAGAGGAGAGAGAATTGATATTTAGAAGGTTGAACTGAATTGAAATGTCAGTTACATTTGTTATGAAACACAGAGTACTCACTGCAATTTACCATTGTTTCCAGTATAGGGATGAGACATTTATTTCTTTTTGGTACTGGAATAACAAGCTCAAGACTGTGGCTGTTGCAGCACCTGATAACAAYGTGAACATTTAATTCGAACCTGCAACTTAACAACAAATCTACATACCTAGCCTTATTCTTCCCTGTCACCCCTGTGCTGCTGAGGCCAACATCGGCTTGCCCTTGCTGCTGGTTACCTTGCCTGGTGAGTATGAAACCTGATGGTTCTACTTATCTGGGTAACAGCTGTACTTGATTAGGGTTTCTGTAGCCACAATTTTGTCAGACTCTTAACTGTTTTTTATATTGGTTTTGAAATACACGATATCACATAAAAGACTAAGTGTCTCTCCAGCATTTTTTTTTGAAACTTTTTGAAAAGTAGTATAATTTACTACAGGAAATAAAAAAAAAAAAAAATTTAAAATCCCTGTGTTTCATTTGGAAATTCGGTATCTTTAAACCTTGTTTAAATTCAGTTATTTTTGTGATTGTCTATGTTAGCGTATAATGAAAAAAATCTTGGAAGGTTTTCATATTCTGTAGGGTTTATTAATACTATAGAGACATAAGCAGTCAACTTTTATCAGTGTGCAAAAGTACTTGACTTTAACACAACAGGAATATATTCTTGTAAGTCTTAAGGGAATTACTGTTTCTCCAAAAGGATTCAATCATGGCTGACGACTCTCAGAGAAACTTTCGCTCRGTGTATTATGAAAAAGTGGGGTTTCGTGGAGTTGAAGAAAAGAAGTCACTGGAAATTCTGTTAAAAGATGATCGSTTGGGCAAGTTGATGTCACTGTTTCCTCTATTACTTTAGTGATTTGGGGCTGAGGAGGGAATAATAGAAAACGTTTAGCTGCTGTGCTTAGTACTCATTTAAGTTTTGCATCTTTTACCACTATTCTCTCAGTTATTACTAGCAGTCCTTTGAGTTTCAAAGATCTGAAAATCTGATTTTTAAAACTACTAAAGATTTGTGTGCTTGTTTTTTTTTTTTCTCTCATTCTCTATGCCCAAGAAACTAAAAGTTTTTTAATGAAAGCAATTTTAATCTGAAAATGTATCGTCTCATGCTGTTAATTCCATCTAGCCTCAAAACAATGAAGATTTTATTATAGCTGTTGGTCCCTGCGGAGTGCCACATCTCTAACAGAACAGAAAGATAAATGTTGTCCCTTTAACAAAGCCCTTAATTGTTTGGACATAGCAACATGATTTACAAAATGTCTATAAAAATGGTACAACCTGGTGAAACCTAGGGTAGTTTTACTGTAAACCAAGCCAACGTATATATTTTTCAAAATTGTTGCAGTTTGTAGGGCACATTCTATTCTCAGTTGAAGCAGTGAAAGCATTTGTTGATAATATTTGATGAAAGTGGAGATTTTGATCTGCAGCTAAGGATTTGTCATACTTAGGTAGATCAGAGACTCAAACCTATTTATAATGATATTTARATTTTAAATTTTATTATATCATATAATAATCATATAATGATATTTAAATTTACCTTAATTATTTTTTTCCTCTTTATTTCTCTACAGATATTGAGAAGCTTTGCACATTTAGTCAGAGGTTTCCTCTCCCATCCATGTATCGTATACTGGTGTGGAAAGTGCTTTTAGGTATGAAATATAATATCTGTGATTCTCTGCAGAAATGAGTATGTAGGCAGGTGTATTTTTTCTGTGTTTTTTTTTTTTTTCTTTAGAGAGTTAGACATGGATTATTTTGTACTATCTTACCTACTGATACATATTTAGCCTATTTTTGTATCCTCATAGGATGCACAACAGCAATTATGAAACAATATTCCATGCATAGTTTTTGAGAACTTTTGCTGAAGTGTACTCAGAAGAGTGTATTTCTATATTTAACTTTGTAACGCTATCCAAGTAAATTTATAAAATGGATTTGAAAGGTGGATTATAGTAAGTCACTGATACCTGATAAGATACCCAGTTCTGTTCCTAAAATAACAGACAATTAAGTTGAAATAAAGCTGTGATTAAACTTAAAAAAAACTGGGCAAGGTATGGCATGGGTGTTTATTCTAAAGAGAGCTTTGTGTTCTATAAAATCTTGGTTTCTTCTGGTTTTGCTTCTGGCTTTAAATCGTATTTTCCATTGAAGAAGTTATGAGGCCAGAGACAAATTATGGTATCCTCAGAAACCATAAAAAACCCATAAATAGATTCTATTTTCCTTGAAGTGCATTAGTCAGATGACTGATTCAAAAGTTCTAATGRCTTTGCAGTAACTGGTCAAGTGTGTTGGGTTTACTGGATGCGAGGTCATATCACTTGGAGACAGGAGGGGTTGTGGAAGGTCCAGGGGTTCTGACCCTTACAAGGTATCTGGAGAGTTTCCCTTAGAGTTGCTGCGTGTAGAGAAACACTGCCAGTTTGAGTGTGAAGGTACGTCGTCGGACTGAGTCTCTGSAAGAGAAACGTGATTTACCATACTGTTGGTGGTGGAGCGTTGTGCCACTTTTGAAAAGCTTGAGTGTGGCTCCCATGCTCAGTCTTGTATTGCCAGGGCTGCGCTGGCAGGARGGGTGCTGATATCCGAAATGTTTTTTCATCAGGGAGAGACCAGCAGCATCACACGGCAGATTGGCTTGGAAGCTGCTGCCTTTTGCTGTTTGTGAACTATCCTGCTGCTTCGTTGTCCTTTGGTTCTCCAGAATTTGTGATACAGATCCCATATATATCTCTTGTATGAAGATTTTGGCATGTGATTCAGAGTCAGGAAGATTGGCGACTCCTACCTCAGAATGAGTATTTTACAAAACAGATTTTCTGTTTTAAGATGTTATCAAGATCTGTGTCATGATCTTGAACAATGTTCAAGTAAGTGTCTTCTGTCGCCCTTCTTGGTCTCCATGTTCCACTACAGTGTCTGGAGTTTGAAATAATGTATTAGAAAGTTGTAGCTGAGTTTTAAACAATCTTTTAAATTTTTTTCTTCTTTTTTTCGCCTCCAATTTTCTACAGTTTAAAAGTTGTGGCTTCATATTCCTGATGATTTGGATTTGTAAGCCTTTTTTTTTGGAGAGGTAGTAAATGAGCAGTGCGCAGAAGGTGCAAGAACTAATCATAAAACTTGAAGTTCTTGGCGTTGATCATTGAACTAACAGAGTAATCCTACTTGATAAAAGCCTCTGCGGTTAGAGTACTAATTTTAGGATGAAAAAGATTCTTGTACCTGGGCCCTAGTGAAATAGTCAGCATCCTTTAAAATATTAGTAGTAGGAAATACAGCGTAGRAGCTTTGGACTAGTGACTCAGTACAAGATCCTTCAGCCAAAATTATAATAGCAAAATACAGTCTCTTGGCAAACTTGTAGCTCACTGCAGAGCCAGTGGTCTATCTTTGACTGTTTTAGATAGGATGATTTGTGAATCATATAACACAAAASACCTTCTGAGTTAACTGTATGGAAAATTGTATTGATTTTTTAAGGGATTTTGTATTTTAAACCCAGAGTGATTTATTTCAAGTACGCATGTATATACTTCCTGTATACTCCTTGGCTGAACAGAGGTACAAGGACTTTTCTTATGCTGCATCTCAGTGTTAACACTCGTTAGAWAGCTGTTATTCAGAAGTGCGATGCAAAATATCTCTCCCTAAATGACTGGAACAACAGCCCAGTCCATTTTTGGTGGGAGGTGTTACATCTCCTCTAAAGAATGTTAATAGTTTAACAAAAGGGCTTCTATCCTGCCRGCGAAATTACCTCAGACATATGCTAAGGCTCGATGTTGTCCCAGGTTACATGGTATGTCAGCGATGTCTCTGTTAACTTCCTGTTCAGGTATGACTCATGATAGTTTCTAGACATCCCTGTGTTGCTTAAACTTCTTTTCTGTCTGCCTAAGGTAGTCTTCTGTATTTGAGGAATATGTATGTACGTACAAAGTCATGATACTGACTCTGGTTTTGCGTAGCGTGAAAAATGTCTTGCTCTGTCCCAGCTTTTGAAATGCAGACAGGTTTGTAGTTGGAAAATAAAAGATAATTTTCTGTCTGATGTGTTTATTACTAAAACTCTTGTGGTTTAACACGTGGCAGGAATGTTTTTTTCTTTAAACGAGAGAGAAAAACAGCAGGTAGCCTGTTTCAGAACTGATTTTTGAGGAATACTTTGTTCTCATGGGTTTCTACAACGGGAAAAATTCTGCTCCACTAGTGATACGGAAGTGGCATTTTTTTTTGCTTYGGTGATGTAAGATCTTACTGCTGTTGAAGCCCGTGACAGTTTTGTTGTGAACATCAGTGCATGGCAAGATTGAGTCTTGAGTGAGGGGAAGGATCGAGTGAAATGTTGAGCATCTCTTCTGGAGATTGTAACAGTTTAATTTTCTCTGCCTCTCTACTTAGATACTTTTTTTTCCCTTTTTATTTTTCCTCCTAGGAAAGTAAAAAACGTTACCTTGCAAAGTGTTTGGGTGGTATTCTTAAGTTTTAATCTGTAACTGGTTCGACCTGTGTGATTGATTTTGCTTCTGAATGTTGTTTTAG
The DNA here is from genome assembly GCA_030449065.1 of Oceanodroma leucorhoa. Lineage (NCBI taxonomy): Eukaryota > Metazoa > Chordata > Aves > Procellariiformes > Oceanodroma > Oceanodroma leucorhoa. The sequence continues at coordinate 6,732,598 of JASVER010000026.1, read as the reverse complement.
AGAGGATTAATCTATGATACAGTGAGTAAAGAATTTTCCAGCAGAGATCTAAGGGTAAATTAAATAATACTGGAATGTGCAGTATCTTTGCATTACTTAATTGCATGTATATGTTCTTTGGTCATCTCAGACAAAGTGTAGAATTTGAGAACATGAACAGCTAAGGTATATAAAAATCATTCTGCATCTGCTTTGTTTTCAAAATAAATGGAAGCTGGGCACAAATATGCAACTAGTACTGTATTAAAAACTACAGGTAGGTATAAAGAAGTAACAAGTAAGATTCACAATTCAAAAATAAAGAAAGGTTGTTGGAGAGGGAGAATAAACCAATTAGATTGTTTTTCATCTATCCCAACAATGACATTTCTTATCAGCACACTGATGTGGTATACAAAAGAGTTAGCGTTCAGTTGCTGAAAACCTTGTAGAACAGCTTGAGAAACAAAAGGCTAAGGCTAGATTTTGCCTATGATCAGTTAACATATGAAATTTGTTTTTATAAATATAATGCTAAAGTGCTTTGTTGGTCCATTGACTTCCAATTTTGTAGAATTTTCTCCCTGTATTCTTTGACCAGGTTTACAAACAAACTGCAGTGCCAGGTCCTACATTTCTGTAGGCTGGAGTTGTAGAATAAATTGAATTTAGGCGAAACTATTGGAAAGGGAGTTTGAGTGCTCTGTTTTTTCTCTTTATGGTTGCTTATCTTTTTTTTTTTCCTCTGTTCTTTTATTTTTGTTATTTTTTTTTTTTAGGAATTATTCCTCCTCACCATGAATCTCATGCTTTGGTGATGAAGTACCGGAAGGAGCAGTACTGGGATATACACCATGCTCTTCRTGTAATTCGTTTTATTAATGATTCTACCCCACAGGTAGATGTTTTCCTCCGCATACATCAACTGGAATCAGGAAAATTGCCTCGAAACTCGGCTTTTCCATTGGTCAGTTGTCATTTTAACAGTCTTTTAAATACAGTATTTTACTTAACTTCAAACTATAAACCTGTGAGAAACTGAACTGCAAGTAGCCCCGCAAATGCACATAGATAGACAAAGTAATATGAATGGAAAAGAGAGAAGTACTAGTATAAAATAAGGGATTTTAGTCAAAGTGCTTTTCTCCTTTTCTTCCTCTACGTACTTACGTAAGACTTTATGCCTTAAAATCTCTTTTGTGTATTTTGCCTGCTAGGCTTCAAGCCTTTTGTACTCTAGTACACTTCAGTTTCTTTATAGCACTGAAATGAAAATGACATAATCTTATTTGAGCTCATAGATTCTTAAATGTCCTGGCACAAGGATAATTCAGAGCCAGTACAAGCAGCGATTTATTGCAATTTACATTATATATTTAAATTACTTGTTTTTAAATCTAAACTTTGATGTACTGACCTCCTTTTTCTGTTAGTCTGAACTGATCCACGCTTTTGTCAGGTAATGCATGTACTCTGTAGTTTACAGTGTACTCACATACGGGTAAGGGAGTCTATGTTTTGATGATAAGTCTGTAGTGCGATGATAAAAATATGTGGATCTTGCATATAAGCCTCTGTGAAAGAGGTGATGAAAGGAGCCATGGGACTTTCTGAAGCTGATTTTATCCTGTATTTAATGTTAATTTATCCATGTTCATTCTAGCCGAGCTTACTTTGTTATTTTTCATCTATAATAATAAAATTTGACATAAGAACTTAAAAATTAAAGAAAAAAAAGGTTAAACAAAGTTAACATGTCAAACTCAGTAATATTTTGGACTGGAGGATTATATACAGCATTCTCTTGTTGGAGGAGGGAGGGTGTTTTTGTGCCCTCACCATTGCCTAGGAACATGGCCATTCTACCCTGCAAGTTTCCTGTAGAGAAATTTCCTTGATCTTGGCATGTGACCCAGTGGGCTGAAAATTCATCCCTTCTAGAGCAGTATTGCTTTCTGAGCAAGTGTTTTGTCAGTGCATCCCAGGGCACTACCTGCTCAGTACTGTGATGGGGGGTTTCATAGAGATGGTGTTTAGCAGATCCACAGTTATTAGTCCTGTAACTTACGTTTGTTTTGCTGCAGAAAGCATTTGTTCTCTTTATGCCAGCCTGTTTTCAGTGCAGTAACTGTCCCCTTAAACTTCGAAGAGGTTGCTGCTTGATAGCAATGCAGAACTTTTATTGTGGAGGCAGAGGGAATATAAARATGATGTTGGATTGGTCTAAATATTTTGAAATGTTTGAGTCAAAGATCACAGATGTCTGCTAAATATGTGCATCTGAAAGCAGAGAGTTTAAGTAGGGATATGTGTGCATTGCGGCAGTCTGTGTAGCAGAGGCATAGCCCAGTAGTATTTAGACTATCCACATGTTTTGCATGAGTTGTAATCTGTGCAAAAGCCTGTGATACTATAGCTTACTGCTACTGATGGTTACAGTAGATCAGACTGTGGATACGTATCTGGCTTCTTACCCTGCCTCCTAATATAGTCAGTACTGCCTATGTAAGGAAGACTGTAAGAAACAGGCTAAATATAGAGCCTTTCCTTGTGCATCTTCCCAGTTTAGACACTTCCTGAGCTAGCTGTTGGCATGAGGTCTAACTGGTTTAGAGTGAGTTCGCCTCCATCCACCCGATATGCAGTCATTAACTGTAGTTTAAGCATGCTGATACTTCTGTTGGGAAAGTATATCCTCAGGAGAAAAGACAATGGTGTGCCCATCACATGCTTCTGGTCATGTATTGTGGGGAATAAGATACTCATCACCTGGAAAAGATACTTATTTATCTCTAGGAAGATGTTTATCTCAAACCAAATGATTTTCTGTATGTTGAAGGTAGGCATACAGCTCATGGCTGCATTATTTTTTTTCAGTAACTCTAACATCCATGACAAAGGTGTTTAAGGGGCCTCTTTGGCCCTTAGCAAGGATGAAAAATTTATACGCAGCATAAAAATGTGGGGCATAGAAGTAGGATTATYGCTACCTTGTTAGGATGTAATATCAGCTCATTTGAGAACATTTGAGAACTTTGAATCAGAGTTGTTCCAAACTCCTGTTGTATGTTTTGGTTTTAAAAGCAAGACAAGTCTTATTTGTTCTGCTATAATAGGTATCTGTCACCATAATGCAGCTGCTGCCCARTGTTTTATTTATGAATGTCAGAACAGCTCTTTGTGTACATTGACTCCAGTTTGTTTTCCCAAATAGCAGGGAAAAGGAATCTAAGAGTAATTTAAATCAGATAGTCCAGTACTTCTGTGTAGTTCACTTTTTTGGCTTTGTTTTCCAGGAACCAGAAGATGAAGTRTTTCTTGCTATTGCTAAAGCAATGGAGGAAATGGTGGAGGATCCTATAGAATGCTATTGGCTTGTCAGTTGCTTTGTGAATCAGCTGAACAGCAAGCACAAAGATTCATTACAACAACTGGTAAGGAAAAAACACCTTTTTTTTTTTTTTTTTTTTTTTTTTGTGTGAGGCGAGCCAGTTGTGGAAAGCATTAATGTATGGAGACAACTGGAACATCAGAGGTGACACCCTTGGACTCTGTTCCACCAACTGTTTTGAGAAAATGGGAGGAGTGCTTTTTGTGTTGTGATTGTGCTGTCCTGTAGGACACTTTGTCAAATGTAACATTAGAAATTGWTTTTGTTTGCTACATGATAGTTTTCAATTACATCTTATTTTCTTTTTAGGTTAGCTAAAGCTTACATTGTATCTAGTTGAATTATGTTTCTCACAAATTGGTCACTTAAGAATTTTCTTTATTTTAAAAAATTAAAAATGTCACAAARTTAAGAACATCTTGATGTATGTCTGCTACTTTTTAGGCTGCATCTCTGGCATCCGTATGCTGCTCATTGGATGACAGACAAAGCACAATTGKTTTGCTTTATAAATGAAGCAGGGTACTGTGTCTTCAGAAAAACAGTATGTTGCAAATTAAGTTATAATAAAAAGTGAAATAGAGTTCTTTTGGCACTGATCATTTAAATGTTCTCATAGAATATTAATTTTGAATTTCTRTCATACTGGTTTATAAAATTAAAATTTGATTGTAAAGAAAATGCATACTTATAAACATTACAAAAGCTGTCGTAATTCTTCAAATAGTCTTAACAGATGRGAAACTTTTAGTTAACAATGTCCACTGGGATAAAAGTATTGGACTACCTGTGCACTAGCAATCAMTGAATGAAGATCCATTGCAGAAAATTATGCATGTCCTTTGTTTGTTATTCTTTTGGAACYAAGAAATACTTCTTAAACCTACCTCCTGTTGCTGGAGGTGAAACATTCAACTATACCAATTTCTGTAATTCCTTTCAAAGGACAGAGGAGCATTTTTGAAGAAAGTATGTGCTCTCACTACATAGAGAGTGCCAAGTGTCTCCCTCCATAAGTTTTTGTTTTAATACAAGCATTGTACCAAGACTCTGGATGTTAGAATATGGACAAAGGAAGTGTTTTTTTTCCAATTCCTTTCTCAGCCAAAAACTCTGGAGCAGTATTTGAACATTGAAGATAACAGACTCCTGATGCATCTGAAAGCATGTGCTGCAATGAGCAAACTCCCTTACGATCTTTGGTTTAAAAAGTGTTTTGCAGGCTGTTTACCTGAGTCCAGTTTACAGAGGCAAGTTCTCTTTTTTTCTTTCTGGTTGTAATTACATAGTAATTTTAGCTTTTTGTCATCACGAGCAGGCAAAGAGCTTTCCTTACTTTATCTGTAAGATTATGGAGTTAACTTTATTGTTGACTAGGAAATGATAAAATTGGTTTTGATTCCACTTGTTACTGTAGCAAGATAATCTCTGTGTGATCATGTCTTGCGCTGAAATTAAAAAAGAGTGGAGTTAAATATAGCAGCTGAGTCTGTTAGACACTTAATGCTTCCTAGGATTTAAAACTCCAGATCCCTTTTTAGTGACAGATAGCAGAATGGTAGTCAATTTTCAGGCTTTTTAACCAAAATCCTTGCTTAGGGAGTGATTATAATACTGTATTATCATTAGTTGAAAAAGAGTTTGGGAATGTGTACTGGTTTTGTCTGGGATAGAGTTAAATTTCTTCATAGTAGCTAATATGGGGCTATGTTTTGGATTTGCGCTGATAACACAGTGTTGGTAACACAGGGATGTTTTCGTTACTGCTGAGCAGTGCTTACACAGAGTCAAGGCCTTTTCTGCTCCTCACCCCACCCCACCAGCGAGTAGCTGGGGGTGCACAAGGAGTTGGGAGGGGACACAGCCGGGACAGCTGACCCCAACTGACCAAGGGGACATTCCACACCATAGGACGTCATGCTCAGCATATAAAACTGGGGTGGAAGTTGGTGGGGGGGCCGCTGCTCGGGGACTTGCCGGGCATCGGTCGGTTGGTGGTGAACAATTTTTTTCATTTGCATCACTTGTCTTTCTTGGGTTTTATTTTCCTCTATCTTTGTTATTTTTTTTSCTCTTTTCCTTACAATTTTTAAAAATTATTATTATTTAATTATTAAACTGTTTTTATCTCAACCCACGAGTTTCTCACTTTTACCTTTCCAATTCTTCCCCCATCCCAGTGTGGCAGGGGGGAGTGAGTGGGTAGCTGTGTGGTGCTTAAATGCTGGCTGGGGTTAAACCATGACAGAATGTTTATTTTAMAAAGTACTAGGGCAGGTTGAGTATTACAAAGTTAATGAAATAGTGCATTATATCAGGATTCTACAGTTAGAAATAGGTTGTCCAGCTTTTAAAAGGGGAAAATTCTTGTGCATGGCACTTCACTGAAGGGCTTTTGAAATGTAGCTTGTATGATTTCTCTAGTTCTGCTGCCTGAGAACTCTTGCAAACCAGAAAATTCAAGCTAGATGTAGAGAAGCATGTCCTTTCTGCATTAACAAGAGTTGCTRATAGCTGAGCAGGAGGTGGCACAAAGAAAACAATGGTTTCATTTTCAGCTGCCTGAAAAATTTGAGAAGTAACAAGGTTCAGGGGAAGTTTTACTCCAGCACCTCCAGGACTTCAGTGGAAGTACAGGATCCTAGTGTGGAAACAAGCACTTTGTAAAATGCTSTGTAGAAAATGCTTTACAGTGGTAAAGTTGGTTATAGTCTGAATAGTGAATGCAATCTTTCTTGTTTATCTGGGACTTCACATTTCGTGAAGGAAAGCGGGGAACAGCTGTTTTAAAAAATGTTTTATTTGCCCTTATGAAAATAAGGGGGTTTTAGGGAGCAAGCTGTAAGATTAGAAATCGTGCTGTCTAGTCTTGTTGTACCATGSTCTTTGAGGTTCAGTGTGTTTTACTGTTAGCAAGGAATATGTCTGAGAGAATAAAATTTTTGAAACAAACCTGAAAGATTTGGTAGTAGACCTTTAGGTGTTATGCTGTGTGCGGCAYGGTAATTGTTACATGGCAAGTTCTTCTCATCAAGCACTATAAAGCTCCAAAACAGTAATCTCTATGTAGTGGTTGTGCATGGTGTGGTGGTTAAAAGCTTTTACTACTTTTTATGGCTACAGAAATTACGTAACCGTGTATAAAATGTTTGTTACGTCCTTAAAAGCAATTRAACACCTATGGTTTGCCTGCATCTCTATTTCACATTTGCATTTGTAGGTTACTTTCAGCAGATAATGATTTACCTTGTTTCATTGTGCTTTCTCTGTATGAAACTTCATGCCTTAAAAYTTAAACTACTGTCAGTAGGAGTGACTGCTCTATCTGGGACTTGCCAGTCTCTTCAGGCCTTTTTTTCTMTAGGCTTCTGTGATCTGAAATAGCCTTTGCAAACTACTGCATTAGGAACTTCTTTGCATGTCTTCTAGGAGATATTTTTATTTAGAGCTTGTGTGATTAAATTTTGCTACTAGGTCTTATGGCTTTAGCTTAGAGCTGAAAGAGGAATTTGCATCAGAGCAGTTTTGCTATTGGAAGATTCAGGGTTTTTTAAAATTTCTGTTGAAAATTGAACATTTTATGGAGCTGTGTCATCTTGATAGTGTAAAAAAGTATCTAGATGAAGAATTTTGATTTCATATTTTATCGGTCAGAATCCTTAGTTTCAAACTTYTACCATTTTGGATCAGTTCATTTACATAAAATATTTTATCTAGTTAGTGTACTATTTAGCATTCTCATATACTGTTTTACCTTACTGAAATAGAATATTTTGACCTCAAATTTTTTTTTTCCATGGAAAAGGTCAAAATATTGCCTTTTTGTATCTCTTTGGAGTAAAAACAAATTTCAGTGTTGGTACTTCTGATGGCACAACAATTCCTTTTCCCAACAGTTCTTGTGGGAACATGATAAAAGTGCACTTTCTCTTGTCAGTTTAGGTTTTTGAATTATTCAGTTGTAATCATAATGGCCTTATTTGCTAAGGAAATAACATACTTCATGGGTAGCATGTGACAGATGAACTTAATTAATGCTTGGAGATTCAATTTGGATTAGAATCTAGAAGCCCGAATGCTTATCTGAAATGTATCCAAAAGGCAGTGTTGGAACTGCTGAGAATTGAAAACATGTCTCCAGTTCTCCTGTGAGTTTTACTTATTTTTTGTCAAGTGAGAGATGATCTGAGCTCAGTCTTCTATGATTTAATTTAACTTATGATTTAGTACTGTATTTCTTAGAGAGGTTGCCTGTTTTCTATAAATTGCAGTCTTCTCTGCCAGGCAGCTAAATCTAAATTTCATGTTTTTTTTCTCTAAGGTGTACAAGATTTGTATATGCTATGCAGAAATTTTATCCAATAATGGTGAGATGAAGTTGCATAATACCAGCTTTACTCCTGACAGGCATTGTCATTCAGTATAAATACTGTTTTATAGCACACTTCTAGTTATACCATAGGTAAAATTTAYGCATCAGTTTAATTTAAATGGGCTGGGAAAATGTATATAGACAGGTTTCATGTAGAAACTTTTCCTTTGAGCTTATGCAGTGTCTTTGCTTGCCCTGATAYACTTGACGTACTATGCGACAAGCTTCTTAAACTTCTTAAAGGTGCCACATTGGTAAAAGAGAGGAGCAGACTGGCCATTTCGAAGGCACTGTATCCTGAGGGCTCTGTATCCCACCTGGAATATCGACAGGGTGCTTCCTGGAACGTGAACCAGTCTGCAGCACAGGCTCAAGAGGGACAGAAAGGCTTACTCGTCTCTGAAACAGGGAGAGAACTGGATCACGCCTTTGTTTTTATACTCACCATGGCCCTTTTTGCTCGAATTCTGCAACAGCATATCTGGTCATCTGTTAAGTAAGCCCCGTGCATGGAGAGCTTTCAAATGGTGCTGTGTGGGCCCTCAGCCGGAGAGCCCTGATGTAAAGCCTGGTGTCCCGTTTGTGGCTTCAGCTCTACAGGCAAAATGGCACTTTGGCTGCCAGCTTATTCCAGCACTGTCACCCCAGATGATCCAGCTACAACAAAAGTGGTGCAGCTTTGCAGATATAATTGTGAATAAGCCAGGCATTTTTTTATGGCCTAATGTTGCCAATCGCATATCTTGCCCGTGACTGTTTGTATTCTGCACTGAAGACTTGGCATTAGCAGGACTGTAATAGCTGATGGGGTAGTGTTAGGTTGTTAGCCTCTGGTAACTTGTTTGTGGCAAAGTATTTGGTAGTTCTCCTGAAATCTTATGACTGCCTTTCAAACGGGCACTACCTCATGTATTAATATGTGGCTTCTGTAGTTTTACATCTGTGATCTCCATGTCCTGCATAAATTACATCTAGTGGTAAAAATAGAAGTAATTTGTTAGTAGACACAACAGAAATATGAAAAATGCCTTACATTTACTACGGAGTGGGAGAGCATAAGAATGTGCATGTGGGCTACTACTATAGAGAAACTTAAGTCTGTTTGCCTTTGTCTAAATAATTGAGCTGCTTCCCAGCTCTGGAGACAGATGGCCATAAGATCATGACGTAACATCAGGGTGAGACTTACGTGAGCCTCATCGTGTCCCTCCATTGGAAGGACACCCAGAAGTGCAGGCAGAGGAGCAAGCATTGGTTCTCTTTAAACATCTCTGACCTGCATGGCTGGAGGACCAGAACCAGGGAATAAGGTTGAGTGTGCTTACCCTGCTGCCTAGGGGGAAAAACTGTGAGATTAATGATGATATTTCAGGAAAAAGAGAGAGCAGCAATGCTGTGATGTGTTTGGTATACTGCTGCACTGTAGTGGTTGAGGAACCTCAGAAACTGCCTCAAGAATGCCATGCCTTCACACACATGCACACACAGAGGAAGTCGTACCATGTCCACCGGAAAAGCTCAGTGAAAAGTAAATGGCTTCATTTGCATAATCCTTGGCATGCTCTTTACCTTCATAGCTCCCTGTTTCTTTTTATTCTTCATTGTGGCTGTTACTACTATTTCACTGTTCAAGAAATACCTACAAGAGTGCTCCTGTGGTTAATTGAATACTGTTATATTTCACAGAGAATGATAGTCACAGAAAACATAATGGATTTAGTGTATACTTTCTTTTTCAGCATTCGTGAGTAGGGCTGTAGGCACAGTTGCCTGACATTTCTGTTGTAATTTTCCCATCTCTCGGATTATCAAAAAACGGGTAAAAAGTTGCAATCTCTGACAGTATACTTGATCTTAAGTGTTTGCTGTTATTTAAAAAGTGAGAGTAGAATATGTATGTCATCATCAGTAGAGATACAATGCATGAAGTCTGCTATATTAGAGTAGAGTCATCAAAATACACGTTTCCTTGAAACTGCTGTGGGTTTTTTCCATTCTAAGCAAACACTTTTCCGACACAGTTTATGTTGCTGTTCCTGGCTCTACTGGTATAGACAAGGTGCTGTCCRCCGGTCTGTTTGTCACAGTGTCACGCAGTCATTCCCCTATCATTGCTSGTGGAGTTGCATTGAGAGTAACAATAGCTGGAAATATTAAGGCGAAAAATACTGCAGCAGACACAGCTGGTTAGTGTTGACATCTCATCCACTTTGCTATGCACTCTCTTCCAAAATTTGTTAGACAGTGGTGATTTAGATACTGCATCTGTTTTGCCATTGTTAAAACATTTGTTCTGGAATCAGACTAAATAATGCGGGAAAACATTAGAGTGTTTTCTGAGCACAAAATGTAACCTACTGTAATGTAATTATGGAGACTGAAGTCAGGAGACTTGGAAGCAAAATAATGAAAGAAGGCTGCGTATTTTATATTCGGATTAGTAAATTTGTATTCGAATTAACATGAGCTTTAATATGAACTTTAAAAATTCTTTCCTGTTTTTGAGGGCTGCTGCTCTCTGTATTGTCATTCATAACTACAGTTCTGATGCCCATGAAACACATGGGGAGCTGTCCCTGGGTTCTAAACAGATATGTTTGTGAAGGACAATGTATTAGAAGTAAACAGGGATGACCTGTACAGTGTGGAACAGGAATGTGGTCTCAGTTTTCTCATGGCCTTGCTTAAATCTTCTAGATTTGACTTCAACATCAGTGTGATATTTATAGTGATCACTTGTTCTGGGATGCTTGAACCACAAAGGATTTGTAAGATTTTCATCTTGTATTATTTATTGTTCCTGCCCATATGGGAATTATATTCGGTTTTAATCATGGCGAGATAGGGAATTAAAACTAAATTACAAAGGGGAAAGAAATTGGCAGTGCCTTTTTTCCCATCTGTCCATGTGGGTTTCTTTTCCTCATTTCTTCATTATAAGTTAAATTCTAGTCTAAAGTTTTTGATGAATGGAGAGGTTGTGAAAATAGTGTCAAAAAAGTTATGTGAGTAGAAGGTTAAGAAACTGACAAAGAATTGCCTTGAGTCACAATGTGAAAAATAAGCACTGTGTAACAGCAGCAACCATTCCACATTAGGAGTTAYAAAAGCTTTTCACGAATCACAGGAAGGTTGAGGTCGGCAGGGACCTCTGGACGTCATCTGGTCCCACCAACCACTCTGCTCAAGAAGGGCCACTTAGAGCCGGTTGCCCAGGACCATGTCCTGATGGCTTTTGAATGTCTCCAAGGAGGGACACTCCACCACCTCACTGGGCAACCTATGCCAGTGTTCGGTCACCCTCACAGTGAAAAAGTGTTCCCTGATGTTCAGAGAGAACCTCCCATGTTCAGTCTGTGCCCATTGCCTCTGGTCCTGTCACTGGGCACCACTGAAAAGAGCCTRGCTCCGTCCTTTTTGCACCYTCCCTTCAGGTATTTATAYACATTGATGAGATCCCCCCCGAGCCTTCTCTTCTCCAGGCTGACCAGTCCCTTTCCTCATAGGAGAGATGCTCCAGTCCCTTCATCATCTTCATGGCTCTTTGTTGGACTCTCACTTGTTAACTCCTTCTTGTTTCAAGGTGTGATACCTATTCTTCAGTGCAGCTGTCAAAGTTCACGTTATGCCTGCGTTGTGTTCTGCTGGCACTCCAGGCTTGAAGGGCAAGTTCTTCTGAGAGAGAAGGTCATATAAAAATTGGGTTGTCTTTGGAAGAAGCACACCCATAGATCCAAGTTTATAGGTGGGCTGTGGAAGATGTTTTCCAGTTAGTGTTACTGTATTCAGAGATGATGGGGGATAGTATGTGATCTTTGTCCCCCATGTTTTTATTTGGAAGGAGAAACACTTTTAACAAGTGCCCAGGAGGAGCAAGAACAGTAATCCTCAGAAAGTCTTTCTGACACAGCTCTTAAAATTCAAGAACTAAAAATAATACAAGCCTATAAAACCTGCCATCTGACAGATGGTTTCACACTGGTTTTGGATAATCTTTCATCCCGAGTMTGTTGAGTTGGGCCTGAGATAGAGCTGCTGGCTGAAGGATGATTTCAAATTGTTGCAGGCTGTTTTAGTACTGTGGATCTCTTTTAATATTCATCGAAGTTCTGTTGCTAAAGTACTYGCAGCCTTTGGAGGTCTGCCTTTCAGGTTTTTTTAAAACTGTGAGGTCCAGTTTCATGCAAGTGGTAGGAGTGCTTAGGTAATTCTGAGAGAGTCTTTGCACAGTGGGATGGATTGAAAGACTTAATAGTTGTTCCTTGTGTCTAATTCAAACATCATGAATTATATCCTGCTGATATATCATATTTGTATCTCATTCAGGAATGACYTGGAATAGTTAGCTTCTTGAGATGTAGTAGTTCAGTATTACATCCTTCTGAATTTTCAGCTACTTCACTATTTGAAGAGTGTCTGTATTGGGCATGCTGATAAAGTTTGTTTCCTTTTTTGCACTAGGAAAAATTCTCACTTTTACCATRCACTGTAGAATAGTTGTCACAGTTCAGGCTATTAAAACAAGATTTGCTTTTTGTATTTGAGCTTGTAAACAGTTCCATTTCTAAACAAGAACACACCATATCAATACATTACTGCTTGCCATCGCTTTGCTCTGTACAGATTTAGGAGCTGATAAAATGTCTTATTTACCCTGACCTGAATAATTTAATACATGGCTGTTATTCAGAAAAATAATCTGGAAAAAGGTGATTGTAAAAAGACTGTTCTAGCAGATAAATAAGCAGATAAGCACTACAATAATRTTTAGTGATCCCTTTTCATTTTTTTGTAGAGTTTGGGACAAAGTTATTAGTGGGTCCTGCAAGATTCTTGTTTTTGTTGCTGTGGAGATATTATTAACCTTTAAAATTAAGATAATGGCACTGAATACTGCAGAAAAGATCACACAGTTTCTGGAAAATGTAAGTACTCTGTTGTGCTTTGCATTATGGTTTATAAAGGTGTGTTTCAGGCTTAAAGTCATTTGCCTGTTGCAAATATACCATAAGATACTATTGCATTACTTACTGAGAATAGGGTAGTAAGACCAAGGTGAAGAGAGAATGCGCAGGGATGAGAATAATAGTTTTTTCTATCAGGAGGTAAGGCTTTCATAGAATGAAATGATTTTTAGGCTTTGGGGAGTGTGTTATCTATGTTTGTACAGATTTGACAATATTCCTTGTGATACTAAAGGGTTTTTCTSTGAAAGTAAGTGCAGATGAGGTGTGGTGGTGTATTCACTCATTTGCRACATGAGGTTAGGTTAATTTTTCTGGAAGCTCCTTACAGGGTTGGTTTCTGGCACCTTTTTTGCTCCTTGCCTGAGTGTGAATCTATAGACTCAAGGTATGTTTCCTGTTGATGTAAGGATGGGATCATGAACCTGACCCTGAACTTCCCTTCTATGAATAGTAATGAGCATCGCAGCAGGGTTGTAGGATCCCAATGGTAACGTAGGTTGGTTAGATTAGATACATTTGTGGTCATGGATGGCCAGTATATTTCTGCCTGATGTCAGGTTAGGGATGTGTGAAGTGTGAGATGCCTGGGTGGTCAACTTACCATTTTGTAAATAAAAGGTTTTTGTCTAAAACCTGGAGTTAATATGGTGCGTGTAGGACTGAGGGATGGTGGGATGGTAGGGCAGGGAGATGGGATTCTAGTTTTCGTTTGCTTTTTTTATAGAGCTAAAATCTGAATGGGAAATTTAAAATAATTTTAAACAAAACAGTCCAAATAAAGTGCTCTGACAAGGCATCTTGCCCTGATCTTTTGTAGATTCCTCAAGATAACACTGATGCTATTGTCAGCAAAGCTGTTGATCTGTGGCGCACACACTGTGGGACTCCAGCACACTCAGTCTGAGAACTTTCTTCGCTTATGACAGCTTGGGAAAAAAAAAGACATTTGAAAAGACATTTTACCGCTCTTCCCCCATCCTAGTGTGATGTTCTTCATTACCTCTTCTATGTAAAGGTGCTATTAAAGCAGCTAACAGCATAGTGATCAATATGTAAGTATTTTTCAATAAATACAGATGGAATGAAGATACCTAGTGGYGGTGTGATCATGTCCAGAGTGTTTCTTGGCCAACCAGCTACAGTATTCTGACTGCACAAGTGTGCTCTCTGGCTGTTTGGGAAGTAAATCTAACTCTTGAAGCAAGGTAAGTAGATTTAATTGTAATTCAAAAATGTTTTTGTATGCCAGCTTATACTTGATATAACTAGCTACTACTTGGAGGTGTTTTKAAGGTGAATTTACTAAATGTTAGTCTGCTGGAACTCTTTGGTTCCAAGTATGCCTTTGCTAGAAGGAATTCCTTGTTTTGCTTTGCTTGCGTGCCCGGCTAGCTCAGTCGGTAGAGCATGGGACTCTTAATCCCAGGGTCGTGGGTTCGGGCCCCACGTTGGGCGCCAAAAAGGTGGTTTAACCCCAGCCGGCAACTAAGCACCACACAGCCGCTCGCTCACTCTCCCCCGGGTGGGACGGGGAGAGAATCGGAAGGGTAAAAGTGAGAAAACTCGTGGGTTGAGATAAAGACAGTTTAATAGGGAAAGCAAAAGCCNGTGTTATCAACATTCTTCTTACACTAAATCCAAAACATAGCACTATACCAACTACTAGAAAGAAAATTAATTCCACCCCAGCCAAAACCAGGACATAAATACTGTAAATTTTCAGGTAAATGTTCTGGAAGAGGCATCACAAGTTTGAGGTAGAGGACATCACAATGACCAAGGGTGACATGCTTTTCTGAAGTGTCTTAAAATATTCTCTTTTTATCTGTCAGCCAGCTCTCTATGGTTGTACCTCCTTCTTTGTTCTTCATGGAAGATGCTCTAGAAGGGAGGATCTGCTCTATCCTAAAATGTAACTTTGGGCAGGTATGGAGAAAATCAGCGGGACGAGTCAATATAATTCAGAATTACAGGCCAGTAATAAACAATGCCTCTGTTGAATGCTTGGCTCAAAGTTGTTGTAATTTGATTCTTGTTTGGTTTAGMTTTCAAAATAAATTTAATACAGAAATGTAATCCATGATGTAAGTAAAAGCAGAGTGATTAGCCATAGAGATTTGCTGGAGATCTAATCTTTTTCTCGTAAAAGTGTAAAATTCTATTTCTACATCTTGCATAGACCAGGGAATTGAATATAAAAATGTGTTGCTTAGCTGTTATTTGATTCAAATTGATGCTTAGTGTGCCAGGTGTGCTCATTGCACTTGAAAGAGTGTGTTTAGCTTGCACTCTGTAGTGCAGACTTGAAATGCTTTAGAAACTTAACTTTTGTTTTAAACTAGGTAGGTTTACCTTCCAACACATTAGCTGGGGAAGCATGGAGCTCTGCTCAGGTTACACCTAAAAACCTTGATAGATTATCTATGCTGGATTCTGAGATGCTGCTGTTAATGTTCCTGAAATGCCTGAGTTTACCCAGTTCAGAAGCAGCTTGTTTGCRTCTGCTTTGAAAGCCATTGCTGTGTCTGCACTGTAGTGTAATCCATTTAGTTCACTTCAAATRGGAGCTTGTTTCCCTAGCGTAGGCATGAGAGCCAGGTAGCATGCATAGGAAAGAGCATATACATTCTGTGAATAACGGCACTGCATTCTGCAACATGCAGTGCACAAGTTTTTCAAATAATGGCCGCAGGTACAGTCTGAGAGATCACTCATTTGAACATTTTYTCCTTCAGGCTGCATAGCTTATTCACAAAAACCCCAAAGTTACGTATGCATTATTCAGGCCTTTACATGGCRGATGACTTAGTCATTAAAAAAACAAGCACTGACGACACTGAAGGTGTTTAGCAGTTTCAGTCCCGAAAGGGAATCAATAAGTCATATTCTGAGGAGAGAGATGCACTGAATCAGGATTAGAAGAGCCRGTTAGTGTTACTGCTTCCAGACTTGCCAGTGAGTGTTCCTCCAATCACTATTTGACTGAAGGCTCCAAATTTTTTTTTGGTTTAGTTTTTAATTTAAAAAAGCCTTTCTCCATCAATAGGCAGGCCCCGGAGCTGCRCAGACAAGAGACAGAGATCTACTTTCACAGAGTCACAGGAAGGGCTGAGGTCGGCAGGGACCTCTGGAYGTCATCTGGTCCCACCAACCMCTCTGCTCAAGCAGGGCCACTTAGAGCCAGTTGCCCAGGACCATGTCCAGACGGCTTTTGAATGTCTCCAAGGAGGGAGTTGTCCTCTCTGGGCAACCTGTGCCAGTGCTCAGTCACCCTCACAGTAAAAACCTTCATGTTTCCATGTGAGCAACAGTAATTTTACTTAAACATTTCAGTGTATGTGGGGTGGATCCTCAAATGCTGCTCCACTTTAATGTCAGCTGAAGTTCGTGTGCAGCTGTTTCAGTTTCATGTACCAAGAAAGAACAGGAGTGTTTCTTTAACAGAGTGCATTATTTATTCTGGGCTATGCTGAAGGAGAGGAGTTCTCTAGAGAACAGATGGTGGTTTAACTCCATGCTGCTTTCACTGATCTGGTAAGAGACATTTGTGTGTATCTTAATGGATCCATTTCCAAGCTTTCACTGTGGATTTACGAGGGATACAGTTTATGCAGAACACCTACTGAATTCCCAAAAGACTGAAAGTGTGAATCTGGCTAACTTATGCTCAGTTAATTTTTGGTGATGCCTGCTCAGTTGATCATAACGCTTTAGCTCAGAGACCTACTTCCCGAGAGAGCGGGAGAACACCAAAATGTGAGCTTTCACTGTCCCCAGCATGTGATGAGCAGGGTGAGGTTGAGGCAAGATACCTTTAAAGTCCCAACCATTTGGGAAGCCTTGGTCTGTGCCTCCAGCTATTGTAATCAGCCTRGAGTTTGGCATATGTGGCTAACAGTTGCTCTTTGACCTCTTGCACTAAAACACCGCAATAGTTGTAGTGTCCAGCTAAGCAGTTTTAGTGKGCAATCCACATTGAGTCATTTCTCTACTATCGACTAGTTCCTTACACAGATTGTTTTGAAGCTGCACATAGTTGAGCCTCCTACTGAAATACCTGCCTAAGTAATGCGGGGAAGGGGTTACCTTTGCTATTTGTCTTCTGTTACGGCTGTGTCATTGCAGGAGGAGTGTCCTAATGTCCTAAAGTCATCTAATGGTTGTTGTTTCCTGAAAAGCTTGAAAATGAGATATTTTGTCTTTATTTACATTATTTCTCCTTGATTGGCGGAGTATGCATGCTTGCTTGTTCATATAGAACTAGCTGCTGCATATGTTTGGATTTATTTTTTTTTTTTTTTTCTTCTGTTTTTTCTGGAGACAATAGAAACAACACTGAAGCATTCACTTTGGAGAGTGAAAGCTCCCCCCTCAAGCCTCYCCCTGCCAAATATCTTCATGGGCTTTACAAACAAGAAAAATAAGCTTAATTTGGTCCAGTTGTCCCCTCAAGCAGTGCTTTCTCTCTAGAGAGGTTTAGAGCAATGCCACATGTCTGTGCTCWCCCATGTTGCATGTACCAGTTCTTTTCCAGCTGATGTCCAAATGTGATGGAGACTCCAGATAAGAAGAGTAATGGCAGATGTTAGAGGATGATGCCTGAAAAATGGTGAGTGATTTGAACTCTAGTAAGGGCCTGGAGATTATGGAAAGAAAAGCAGGAGAGTATGGAGACAAAAGTGGCTGAAATACAGTAATTCAGAGGCTGATAAAGTAACAGTGATACAGAGCAGGTTTCTGTGGATAGGAGATCAACTTTCATCACCCTATGGGACACATGGGACAACTTCAATTGAAGATGTCTTTCTGAACACCAGAGTGTGGCACAGATTTACTGAAAAGCCAAGCTTTCATTCATTCTGCCACTCAGGGAAGAATTTATAGGCAATGTTGCACAATTTGTAGGCAGTGCTTGCCAGCGTGGGCWTAGGGTGGTGATGCACCATCTGCATCTTGCCCTGACAGCTGCTTAAYGGATGCAGATGATGTCCATACAAACACCAGAAACTGTTGGCTTACATTGCTCAGGAGTAGGGCGGCCGCTGTGTCCCACGCAGACTAGCTCGACTGCGCGACCAGGGCATGGCCGCACTGTTGTTTCGGACTTAGTTGCCCGGAAGCCTTGTTCCAAGGTGCAAGAGGGAGGAGYGGGGGTGAGGAAGATGATGGCAGAGGGCTCCCACCCCATACCTGCGCTGAGGGCACTGAGCTCTTAGCCAGACGCTGCCAAGCAGCAGAGCGTGTTCCTGCATGCATGGCTGTGTGTCTGCATGCGCRTGTGCGTGCATGCACGCTGCTCAGTGAGTGCTCTGCTGGGCTCGTGTCTGGCAGCATGGGGCTTCCAGTGCCGKTGCGGGATTTGCTCAGTGGGCTCAGCATGTTTCCCTTTTCCTTCCACCCCTCCACCCCTGAAAAAAAGAATTTAGATGCCTAGTGGCCATTATTTTGGACTGAAGATCAGCTCTTGGGCATGTGTGCACATGGACATGTGTATTGATCTAGCTTTTACATTCTAAACTGGTTGCTAAACAGATTTGTCTGTCTYCTACCTCTCAGGGTTAATGTATCCATGTATGTAAAACTTAAACACTCATCAAATAGATGTTAAAATATAAATTGTTGTACCTTATGTCCCATTAACAGGGAACATTGCAAGAGAGTGACTGCAGGGTGCACCTGGCTGTCAGTTGTTCCTGTGGGCCTACTCTCCTGAGTTTCTTCTGAAGTGGTTTGAAGCAGCTGGTAAAGGTAACACAAATGCTATTGCTGAGCTGGTCACCAGGGGCTGCCTGTTTAATGGAGAATTGATTTTTTTTTCAGCCCTCTTCTTTGTTTCCTGCCTGAAGATGGCATTAGATTGCAATTTGATTGCTAGTAATTACATGGACCTTACTGAAGACACACACATCTCTTTCCTTAGACAGGTTTTAAGAAATGCTTCAGTTAAAAAAACCTCTGTGTAATGCTGCTACGGAAGCTGTAGCTAGTTGTGAGGGAAGGGGATCTTTAGTCAAAAACTAGCATTTTTTTTTTTTTATCCAAACCTCCCTGCATAGCTACAAACTTGTTGGCTGCCAGAATGGAAATACATACAAACACACACAAACAAGGTACTTAACGCCTTCTTTGCCTCAGTCTTCAATACTAAGACCAGTTGTTCTCTGGGTACCCAGCCCCCTGAGCTGTAAGACAGGGATGGGGAGCAGGATGAAGCCCCCGTAATCCAAGGGGAAATGTTTAGCAACCTGCTGCACCACTTAGACACACCAAGTCCATGGGACTGGATGGGATCTACCCAAGAGTACTGAGGGAGTTGGTGGAAGTGCTCACCAAGCCACTTCCAATCCTCTATCAGCAGTCCTGGCTAACCGGGGAGGTCCCAGTTTGCTGGATGTTGGTAAATGTGACGCCCATCTACAGGAAGGGCCGGCAGGAGGATCCGGGGAGCTACAGGCCTGTCAGTCTGACCTCGGTGCTGGGGAAGGTTATGGAGCAGATCGTCTTGAGTGCCATCACGTGGCACGTACAGGACAACCAGGTGATCAGGCCCAGTCAGCATGGGTTTATGAAAGGCAGGTCCTGCTTGACCAACCTGATCTCCTTCTATGACCAGATGACCCACCTAGTGGATGAGGGGAAGGCTGTGGATGTGGTCTACCTGGACTTTAGGAAAGCTTTTGACACCGTTTCCCACAGTATTCTCTTGGAGAAACTGGCTGTTCATGGCTTGGATGGGTGTACTCTTCGCGGGGTAAAAAACTGGCTGGACGGCCGAGCCCCAAGAGTTGTGGTGAATGGAG
>JASVER010000026.1:6658002-6712049 GCA_030449065.1 Oceanodroma leucorhoa | reverse complement strand
TTAAGGAGGTCAGTGAAAACTTACCCAAATGGAAACAAACAAAAAAGTGCAGTACCAGAGTTTTGGTCATGTTGTCTCTCCGTATCAGCAATGGAAGAGAGCAGAATTTGGTCAGTTAAAGTATATGGACCCTTCATTTTTGTGTAACAGGAAGCCTCTGTGTGCCTCAGGGGAGAGGAGCTGCTCCCACCTGTCAGTTACAGAGAGGATGCTGGTTGCCAGTTGTTTCTTTGGGGTCAGAATTTTTGCACTATCAATTATGAAAACTAAATAGCCTAAGCAGAGCTGTTACCTGCCGTACTTTCTGCAGAAGGCTTGTGAGATGGTTTGAAGGTACATGCTTATTCTTGTGAAGAAGKTTTTTCCTCCCCTTTTCACTACACAGAGGCTGCAGTTTGTCACAACTTGAAATGCTGTGCAACCATACTCAGGAAAAGAAAAGGAAAAAAAAAAACCACCAGATGAAAAGGTGATACGAAAGTCGCTGGATGTGCAGGTGCGGCTCCTCTGCTGAACAGCGATAGCACTTGCTGGTACTGCTCAGTGGCAGTTTGTCCAATATGCAACACCCTGTGGTTAGAGAAAGGCTTGTGAACGGGGAAGGGGGAGCAGAGTTGGCAAACGGTGACTCGGGCAGTAGGCACTTGACAGAGTGTGCCCTGTACTGACAACACTGTGGTGAGAGGGASTTTGTGTTTGCCTGTATGTGTCTCGTGCAGACTGTTGGGTTTGCGCTTTATTAGCCTGGTGTTGGGTACAACTTTAGCAGCCGAGGTGCCAGTCATCCTCCTTTGCACCCCTGCACTGAACCAGCTCACAGAGACGGCCCGGAGCGGCTCCGCCGATACGATCTCCCATCGATCTGCCCCGGTGAGGCTTGCTCTCCCGCTTCGCTCCCCACTGAGGTGTGGGCGCGTGCTCTGTCGCTGCGGCTGCCGGGCTGGGCCTGGCTGGCAGCAGGAGGGCTGGGATCCTCAGCTGCCCCCGTTTGTTACACCATCAGTCACCGGGAGAGAGGGTGGTAAAATACACAGGCACAGGAATGCTTTTTTTTTTTTAAATGAATTTTTTTAAGAAACTGCATACATCAGAGACAAACAATAATTTAAATACCATGCAGTTTCAGTATGTACAAAAACTAGGACATAGAGATCCAGTTTAATTTTTTTCTAGTTATTTACATCATTTTCATACAGCCATAATCTGTTAAATTACAATACTGGAAGAGCACATGATTGACAGCCACCACACTCACTCCTATACAAAGACAAACTATATACATACACTTGGATATCAACTGGAAAATGCAACTGGTGCAGGAGTAACTGGGACACATGGGAATGCAGGTAATGTGCCCGTCACCTCCTCTTTGTTTAAAGAAGTTGTTCCAAGCTCGAGCAGACTGAACACCTGGGAAAAATCATTTGTCCCCTTTTTCTTTCCTGATTTTTTTATTAGCCTAGTCATCTCCCATGGCTATTTATACAAAGTGATTTTATTTGCAGGCACATTAGGGAGCCCCCATTCATGTATAACTATGGGTTTCCATCTCGCCCATTTTTTTGTGAGTGCAAGCTTTCACTAGGCATGTTGGAAGCGCTCCCCCTCAGTTGGTTTATAGTGTTTCCACTGTACAGACGGCACTGTAGAAGTAACGAAGGGTGAGTTTGGTGACTAGTTGCAGTGATGACATAGTGCTGTGGTTACATATAAGTATTAGGCTGAAATATATTTGTGTAATGGGCTCACTAAATAGTTTCCGTTAACATAAAATAGTTAAAAGTCTACTATATTCTTTTCCCCGCCTTCCTTCTCTTCTGATSAGTGTACAGTAGGAATTACCTAGACACAAAAGCTGACCTGAGCCCCATCCCAGCGAACCTGCAGCCTGAAACTTCTTCAGCTTGCGGGGCGTAGGGTGGGGAAAGGCCACAACGCTGACCTTCCCTGTTAGTCATAAATACATTGCCAGGTCCCTATGGCCTGCTGCTGGCGAGGCTGTGGGTGGGAGGGCGATGCCACCGTTGTGTTTCCTCACCATCACTTTTTTCCAGACAATCAAATCTTTTGTCTAGACATTTTGGAGTTGCTTTTCCAATCCCTGCCACCTCCATAGCCCCCTCCATTTTCCACCTCATGGTTCCATAGGCTGTAGAACAGATGTCACAATATTTGGTACATTTTAAGTATGAATAGCCCATCAGGATTCAGTAGATTCTAACCACAGTGTTTTTCTTCCTTGACTCTGGAATATTATCTCCATTATCAGCCCTGGAGATGGATGATTGGAATAGCCAGTTTTGTTCTGCGTTGATCTTTCTCTAAACCTGATGTAATTTCTTTATTACTACTATTAATCTCCTCCTAATATGAATGAGGATGACTGGTGTTAACTGCAATGTTAACAGAGTCTTAGCAGGAATGCCATCATCTTTCTGTCCTACACATAATCCAGGTTGAAGGGGAGGGGAATCATGACTGTTTGGGGTTTGTTTTTTTCTTCTTCTCACCCCCAACAGAATCACAGCTACTTTGCCATGAGTAGAGATGGCTTTCATGGATGAGAAAACAAGTGCTCAGGAAAACAGATTTAAAAAAAAAAGGACTAGCTGTTCCCCAGTCTGCTTGCAACTTCCCATGGAGGCCGGAGGTGGGCGTGCAAACTGAGGAYGCGCTGCAGTGTTCAGGCACTGAAAGGTTGTTGAAGAATGTCTCGCCAAAGGGTAACTCTGCAAAATACCCAGACCCACTGAAGCTAAAACCAGGTGAAGTGCCAGTTCTATGRTGCTTACTACAGTGCCAAACACTTTATATGGCTTCTTTCTCCTCCTCCTCCTCCCTTTTCAGTAAAAAGCTCTACTTGCAGTTTGGGAGAAATATGGCAGTTCTTCCACTGTGTCCTGGTGTCTGCTCAGCCAGGAGTTAACATCATTTAAAAAAAAAAAAACCTGAAAAAAGCATTGCCACATGTAGCTGCCCTGGGGACAGCACGAATCCTGAGGCAGGCAGAGCATGACAACTTGCTAAGTGGTCAGCAGGGACCTGCCTTGGGCCCATCCAGATGAAGGCAGGGTGGTTGGGCAACGTCTGGCCGTCACCCAGGACTCATCTGTTACGTGCCTCAGCCAGCGCCCAAGGGTTTATTTAGGCTACCAGACTGGCAGGTGTGGGCACTGCTGGGGTCCGTGCCCACGAGGGACGGTGGCATTACCCAGAGTGACGTTGCCCACAGACTACCCGTTCCCCTGGGGACTCTAGCACCGACAAGAGCCTGACAACAGCAGCCTGCTACTTCCACCTCTTTCCTCTTCATTTTAATCATAAAAATGAAAAAAAAAATCTCACCTTTTCCTCCCAGCAGCCTACTGAGTCCTGTCACCGCTGCTCCTTGAATGGCCTCCTTCCCTTTCACACTGAACCTCTAAGCTAATGATGCCAGGGCAGGTGTGGGGTCTGTACTGGGAACACGAGGGCTTGTTG
Organism: Oceanodroma leucorhoa; assembly: GCA_030449065.1. Taxonomy (NCBI): domain Eukaryota; kingdom Metazoa; phylum Chordata; class Aves; order Procellariiformes; genus Oceanodroma; species Oceanodroma leucorhoa. The sequence goes on along the minus strand of JASVER010000026.1, from coordinate 6,708,569 downwards.
CTCTTCAAAACAGCTGCGTTGCAGAGCCTTTTCCTGACGCAATGTGTGTGTAGTCAAAAGCCTAGAGTTTTGTTTTCCCTTTTTAAAGCTGTGATGCAGTCTTGTTATGCGTGCATGTGTATGCGAATGAATTTAAAACATGAAGCCCAGGTTTTCATGAAAATAACCCCAAAGCAGTGTATTCCTGGCTAGTAAGTGCGTGCTCTGTCTTTGCTGCACTGAGCTGATAACATTGCACATTAAAGGCTTCCACTACTGATGAACTCATATCTAAAGCAACTGTGAGCTGATGATACAGGGCTCACTGTGTGTGTTTCTTCGGAAATCTACCTGGTCTGGGAAGCGTAAAGCGTATCACATCAGAGGCACGCTGCCTCAAAAACGAGGCACCAGAAACCAGCTGGTTTTTACTTTCCTTTGTAGCATCTTCCATCCTACAATAGCCAATTCTTATTTAAYAGCTAATAATCCATAGCATTGCAAGGATGGCACAGATGAGAATGAAACGCTTTTGCTTGTCTCTGATGGAGAGCAAATCTGTGAGGTATTGAGTACCACCGCTAAGCGTARATGGAGGGCGTTAGCCTCACTGCCAGTGTCGTTTGGCAGGCTGGATGCTAGAACAACCCCGTGGTCCTTTTGCTTTACTCCTGCGACCAGAGGAATGAGAGGGCGGCCTGAGAAGAGGCAGGAGTGTTGGCACTATGCAGCACTGGCCATTAAATGCTCACGTGYGAGGGGCTTCTCGGCCCGCAATCAGTAAAGGGCAATGTCAGCATGGCATCGGGGGAGGTAGAGAGGGAGCACAGAAGAGTGGATAGATACATGGAAGACAGYGAGAAAGGCAAAAATAATAAAATAGTAACAGAAATAACAACACTATAGTAAAAAACTTTGGCCTCTCTGTTCAAACTGTCAAAGCGAAATAGCTATTGTGGAAGAAAAAAGGTGTCCTGAAGTAATAATCTGGAACTCCTTACAGTAATTTTGCTACAGTGCTTTGGGCCAGTGGCCCAAAACATGGYGTAATAGTTTCTTGTTAGAGCTGGAAAGGAATCCTAGACAATGTTTGCCCCAGCTTGCTGGCATTACACTAGTTAAGGACTTATTCTGGGAGGTGCTGGCCAAAGTTCAGAAAAGCACTTACACGTGTTCAGCTTCAGTTAAGCTTGTCAGACGTGTTCTTGAACGGAGTGAGGCTGCTTGCATGCTTACTTGGTGTTAAGCACACACTAAAGTTGGCAGGTAAACCAGGCCCAGAGTGACCAGCTCTCTGAGCACTACTTGGTCAGTTTGTCTGTTAAACCACTATAATAAAAATAAATTACAACCAAAACCAAACACCCTTGGACTGCTGTCCTTACGCCTCAGCTGTGGGTACCGGTGGCAAGTCTCACCATCCATACCAATGCACCAGACTCCTTTTGTTAGGCCGGRTAACACAATCTGTCAGGCTTTTCTCAGTGTGAGTTTAGAATCAGTTCTTGAAACACCTGATACAGAGAGGATAGATACCCCTCATCGAACCCCCAGTTCCTCCTGCCGTGTGTCCCTCCCAGCCTTTCTCGCTGCCGGGCGCGCGTCGGCTCTCACACAATCACAAGGCTCAGGTGTAAAAACAAACTACAAGCTGAGCRAATGCCATGCAGTGACCATGAAGAGCTGGGTTTTCCTTGTCCTCAACATTCTTGTTGCTGACTGGTGATGGGTTCACAACTGGGTTTAGAAAATTATACTTGAAAGAGATGAAAAATAAACAGTTGCTAGAACTGAACCAGCCTTCAGTAGGGAGTCCTGTCCTTCACAGGTGATGCCTTTTTCTGCTTGGGAGCCGAACAGTGCCTATCGACTGGCCATAAACTTCTCAGGGAAGGAAATGCCTTTCTAGTCAGATGGTATTCACAGATGGGCTGGCCTGCAGAGGAGTTTTGCTCCTTCACCGTCCTCATAAGGTGCTCGCAGCCTGAAAGGAGTGTTTGGTGTAAGAAGTGCCTTAGTGCCATAGGTGCCGGTCTTTTGGAGACTTTACCCCAGGCCAGTGATTCCCTGAACACCATCTCAAGGCTCTCTGGAGTTGATGACAGAGGCTTGTCGGGATGAAGGGTGCCTGAAGACGAAATGGATGCACTGCCAGCTGGGCTTGAACAGGTACGGCAAATCCACATGCCAGCAAAGTCTTATACATAGATGCCAAGTCTTGGCACGATTCCCACCAGGGGTATTTTCTGTTATTGAAGCTTGAACCAGCAGGTCTGACGATGCCGCAGTACCCATCACATGTAAATACAATTTTCCTTTTTTTATATTTATTTTTCTACTCTTTTTTTTTTAAAAAGGCAGTTCAGAAGATTTACATTGTACGTAACAGGGAAGTGAATATACCAGCACTTATGGTTCCTTTTAGTTATGTTTTGAAGACAGCATAGTAGTCAGGTAGAATTGAACTGCTACGGTCTATGAAACCTAAAACCCAAGGGGGAAAAAAAAAAAGATAAATAGTAAGATAATATCCTCACATGCATATTGTACATAAAAAAAAATTGGAGAACAATTGCTACTGTGACACAATTAGGCAGCTCGATCCCTGCAGCACTGACATCAGCCACGCTGGCACTGCGGACCCAGAACAGACACTCGCACTTCACAGTTCATTGGTGTAAGCTGTTTGCACCAAAATCTACCAAAGACACTAATATGCTTTGGGTCCATCCTATCAGATCCCTGAGCGGGTTATTTCAGATCAGCCAGTCCTCTTTCAGACCACGCCATGCCCGATTCCACAAAAATTGTCTGGTTTAGACAAACCTTATGCTCTTCAGCCAGAAAGAGCTACATACAGTTCAGGTATGATTATTCCTTAATGTCSAAGGCTAAAGAGACAAGTAGAGCTAAAATGGCCACCCTTTCTGCAAGTACACCCTGTGTCAGGAGGCCTGGGTTTGTCAGCTCTGCAAAGGTGTTTTTTTTGTCAAGCTTTCATTTTTCACTCTATCATGAATTAATTAATGTGTCCCACTAGTAAAGCAACACTCACATTCTTTGTTCAGTTCACGCACTGCTTAATAACATGAATAGCTCATTACCTTGCTAATGATTTTATAATGGTGAGTTATCTGAGTTTGTTTAAGGGAATTACTCTATTTTGTTTAAGCAYGCTGCCTTCAAGTGCGTATTTCCTGAAGCCACTTGTCTAACCAGTAAGTCCTGCTGAACTTCAGACAAGCCCTTACTCCAACTTCTATGACATGAGCTATATCTCTGCGTACGCCTGGCCCAGACTCAGTGAGTTAAAGCCACTCGGTGGCTTTCAAAACCAACCCGAGTCACCTCAGAAGGTCACTGCTCACCCCAACCCTGGAAGAGAAGCAAAACGCTGCCCAGAAACCTGCGAAAGCCAAGCGGCTGGAGAGACTTCTGGAAAACTAAACCAGTCTCTATGTTTGTGGGAYGCTAAAGGCCTCATGGAAATCAACGGGGCTCTCAATGGAGCTCAACGCCTTGTAGCAACACCCCCTTTAAAACAGCCTCATCCTTTCTAAATTTGTCACAGCTGTCCTGGAGGAGTGAGGCAAATGTGCCTCAAAGGCTCAGGCACCGCGGCCAATGGATCTAGGCCAACTGCRCACCCTAAAGCTTGGCTCGAAGGCAGCTGGCTTGGCTCCAGCRGCACTCGGTTATTACAAAGCCCAGTGCAAACATCCTAGCACATGCTAGGAAGTAGAAGGGAGATGGTTTCTATAAGGAAATGTATGCATAATACATGTGGTGAATTTTAATATAATTATTAATTTATACACATAAAAATCCCCTAATACAAAATTAATTTTGCCTTAAGCTTTTCTGCATTTTTCTTAAAAGTATTAACTCCATTTTTTATGAGCACCTAGCTGATGAACGTATTAATACAAGGGCAGCTCCAGTTTTGCACCAGATCTCACTCTCACTTGTCTTCAATACTAACACTTTAACGTCTAACGAGTGGGGGGAGTTAATGTGGATTTGCAAAGGCCTGACTTCAGCTGAAATGCCCGGAGTTCAGCTCATCTCAGCACCAAAGCCAGCGCAGTCTCAGCACAGGCCGTGAGGGGACGTGCCCTGACSTCCCAGCGTGCCTCAGCCGTAGCCTGTCAGCGAGGAGGGTGGTTAGTTTGGCGTCACGGATAATTCATTCAGTCTCTATCTTTTTAACTAAAAAAAGCCTAAAAATGTAAAAAATAGTGCCTCTCTTACAATGCCGATCTTGCTATTTCCCCACTGCTCTGGCGGGATGYGGAGGGCAGGACTGAGAGATCCGTGTGTGGGACGTGCGCAGTGTGGAACGGGGAACGTGTGTAGCACAGCGTGCGTAGCGGGGAACGTACGCTCWGCGGGGTTTGCGTGTACGCTCATTCACACCTCGCTACCTACTGGCTCTACAACAGTTCCCTGCCCTCCTTCAGACACCGACACTGTTTACTTTTGATATCAGAAGAACAGACATGCAGCTAGAGCATGGTGATATAAAAAAAATAAAATAAAAGGAGGTTACACTTTATTAAACGGACAGCACGTGCCTGCATGCCGCCATGTAATGAGGCAGCATGAGTTCGTCTGTGTGAGTTTCTTTTACAGCCTGTAATTCTAGATGTTGTTTAGACCTCGTGGTGTATTCAGTGGGTGTTGGAGAAACAGCCACTGGGTGTTTTTTTTTTTTTTTGAAACAACAGTATTCATTGATAGTCTTCTTAAAAAATTAATCTCAGCTTACCTTGTTAGATGCCTACTTAATTCATGAACTTCCATTTCAGTGCTTTTAAATTCATTAAGCTCTTTTCGAATGGCTGCCTGCAAAGGACAAATAAACTCATAAATGTATAAAGGAGAGAGATCAAAATAAGTTCACTTTGCTCTCACAACAGAATATTAAAAGTGAAGCAGATAACATTATCAGAGAGAGAAAGAAAAACATAAAAAAGACTTTAAAATGTGAAAAGCAACAGAGATAAACATGTTCTAAATCACATAAAGGGAAGAGATAAGTGCTTCGGTGGAATGGCTCAATTTGAAAACRTATCATAGACAACGCAGATACAGAACCCAATTCTGGTTCATTATGTAAACACTTTCATGTGCAAAATCCAAATTAGCATAAGCATGGAGAAAAAAATGTGCACCAGAGTTTCTCAAACACTGCAATCTGTTTCAGAGCTGGACTGTGAGTTAACTGGGCCTGGATCCTGCCAGACTCATATCTGAGATGTCTCCCGCCTTTATGCGGTCCTGGATTTCCTCGGGTGAAGTTACCTAAAGTGGCTGGGCTCAGTTGGGAGGGAAAGAGGGATGCCTGGCTCCCTGCCCTCCTCTCTGCCTCGGGCTGTGCCGCTCTGCCCTCCTCCTCCCTTCTGACCCCRCTGTGCCATTTACTGAACCGATTCAAAGCACTAATCCAGCAGAAAACGAGCCACCGGCCGTCGTATTCAGCACCTGCAGGAGACTCGGTTACCTACAGCTTCTGCGGTTTGTCCATGAGGGAAAAGAAAACCAGGGGTGACTGGCAGGAAGAGAAATATTGAAGAAGGAAAAAAAAACAGAAGAAGGGGTGACTTGGAGGGAGTCAGCTTCGTGTTGGAGAGAGTGCTCAGCAGAACTGGCTCAAGTCCCAAGCCCCAAAGTCAAGACTTGTGACAGCCCTGTGATATTTGTAGCTCACAAGTGGGTTTCACTGTGAGTGCAAGGCGGCTGCCGCAGCCGAACGCTCCCAGGGGTCYAAGGTGTATGCCGCTGCCTTTCCGTGCGATGCTGACATCGGCATCGGCGGCTGCAAGCGGCTGCTCCGGTCGGTGGTACTCGTGTCTGCCAGGAATTTTTCTCAGTGAAGGAAATCTAAACTAGTACAAACAGCACGAGCCCGAAACAGGGCTTTTGCAACAGCCACTGACCCAGTCACCAACTACCTTTGCCTTGATGAGCCCTAAGTGATAGATTTTGCGAGTGTGATCTAGCGAAAAGGCCCCTTGTGCTCCTTCTGCACAGCTTTGTTTTTTTATTTACCTTAGACATGTCTGTCAGGCCCTGCCTCCATCTCTCAGGACAGAGCGATGGCTATGCAGCAGCTCAAGGGCCTTCCTTCAGCAGACCGATTTGCTGCTTAACTGACTGTGAAGGAGGCCGCCCGGGCTGCTGACTCCCACAGGGTCTGAAAGCCATTCCCCCTGCATCCCTCCTCTGCTGGAGCGCTTTAAAAGTGCCCTTTTTATTCCCGTAACAGTCAGACCTGGTAAAGATGAAGTCAGATTGAAGGCAGTTCCCTACATCCAGCACACAGAGCAAGATTTACTGACAAACAGAAAAGTCCATTACTAAAATCTGTTTTTGCAATAGATCTAGCCTGTGCTGACAAATGAAGATGGTTATTGAATCAAAGCTCTGGAAGAAAATAATCTTTTATAGGATGTTGCAGCTTTGTCAGACATTTTAGCGTTGCTTCCAATTTGTCTGGCTATGTTTTCCAACAGTGGAGACAGTGGTGAGGAAAAGCAGGTCACCTGAACAGCGGAGATCAGAATACCACCCATATGATGCAAGCCCAAAAAAATATATCTGCTTCCTTATGCTGTAAACGGCATTAACATTAGAATGACAAACATTTCTTCTCCTGCTTTGCTTAGGAAAGATTCACTTGGAGAACTTAAGCCCTTTGCTCTGTGTATTGGCTTTGCACGTGCATTATAAAAAAGAAAAAGGGACCTCAGAGTACTTTGCCTTAATACTGAATTCTTTAACAGGCTACATTTAATAGTGGTATTTAATACTTGTTCTTTCCACAGACACAGGATGAGAAAGGACCTCCCTGGACACCAAATCTTCTCCTTTCCCAGCCGAAGTCTCTCCATGCCTTTCATCCCAGACAGGGATCTCTCAAAGGCTGCAGAACCAGTTGGAGATTTATTCCCTCCCTCATCTACCAATTGGGAGAATATAACTGAGTCAGTTGAATAAGATCTTGTCCAATGTGGTGAGGTAAAATGGGAAAAGCTAATTTAACCCAGTATATTATGGTCTGTGGACAGTCCAGAGGAAGTTGTTTTTTTTTCAGATCGGTTTATGCTAAAGTTAATGCAGTTAATCCAAAGCTAAACTGAAAAAGCCCTCTGTCAAGGAAAAAACTGGTCACAAAACTATACAAGTCCTTTGGTTAAATTATCCAAGTAGAAYGGGCTGCCCTTTCCTCTGTGAATAAAACCAAGAGCACCATAAATGAGTGGCATGGCCAGGAACCCTGCTCCTGTCTCTAGACAGTGGACATCATGGTCTCCGTTGCTGCATGAGTCCCACAGCAAAGAAATAGTCGGGTACCTGAAAGTCTTTAAAATTACATGGGCATCATAGAGTGACTAAAGCATGGGAGTCACTGATCAGCCTCATAGTCCTCTTCTCTTACAGTGGCCATAAAATGTTTAAGTCTTCTTCCTGAGGCACCATTAAGACCCCCAGGACATGACTGTTATCATTTGCCAGCAGTTTAACTCCTCCGCCACCGGTGCTGCCACCAGAGACAGCRCCCAGTGAAGGTCCCACTGGTGCTCGGTGGACAGCGCACTCGATACCAAATGCACAGCTTTTCTTCATCTGCAGGGCTCGGGCGATTTCAGTTTAGTGCTTAAAATACTCTGTGGAACGGGGCAGAAATCCTGAGTAAACACCCCTGTCGTAACACACTAGAGAGAAGTTACCTGGCTTCGGTGGGAGGTGCTTTTGCCGATCATTTGACCGGCTGCCATTTTTACACCGAGGCTGCTCCGTCCTGGCGTAGCAATTCTGGCAAGTGCTGCTGTCACACTGCTCTGCTAGGTCTTGCGGGAGCTCCCAGCTGGCAGCATTATGTGGCAAGACCAAAACCAACAAACAAATARCAGGGTTCCAGACCTCTCCCCAAGGGGCTTGATATTCTCCCCTCTCTGTTTAARTGGTATAATGCTGCTAGGCTTGCTCCTGGTTTCCACGCACATAGGAGCCTTCTTGCCAAAGATTTATGACTCAAACAACAAACCTTGTGAATAGGAAGAAACCACAGGTGTGATGGGAAGGGAACTCAGGTGGAGGTTTATTCCTTGACGGCCGTGGGGCCCGTGGGACCTGAGGGATGCTGTTTGCTGCGACATGCTCGAGCTATTCAGATCATGGCTCTTCTGAAGTTGCTCCACTTACTTTGTCGGCGGCTGTGAGTCGTGTCCAGGGTTTGTCCGCCCTCCTGTCGTAGTCCTGCGCGTCTGCCACTTCCACGTAGTCACTGAAGCGGATGAGGATCTTCCTCTCACGTAGCTCTTCTACCGTGGGCCTTTGACTCAGCTGCAGGTTTGAGGAAGGAGTGGAAAAAGACATCAGGACTTCACTTTTTCCTTAGGGAGTGSTGCTTTGGGATTTATATTACTACAACCATCGTTATGATAATAAGAGGGTTCAGACATTCCCAGTACCATTGTTTTTATCAACCTTTCAAAGAATTGCTACCTGGGAGATAGAACCTCTTGTTATAGCACCTTGAATATCATCCCCGCTTGCTGCCGGAGCAGTCCACTGTTGCTTGGGAAGCAGCTGTGGCTGGAGACCCCAATCCCTGGCTGAGGTTGGTCACCCCTGGCAAATGAGATGTTATGCAAGGAAGTCTCCTAGTGCACCGATGTCTCAGGAAGAGACAAAGACCACAACACAACTTTAAAACTACCTGCACAGGCTGTACGCTCCCCAGCCTGAGAAGAGTCAGGCAAAGGCACCGAGCGGGTCCTGCCCTGAATTATGTGCAGAAGGTGACAAACAACTTTCCTTACCATTCTGATACTCTGCAGACTTGTCCTTACCTCCAGAAAAGGCAGGCAGGGTGATGATGACTATTGCTTATTGAACTTCTCACTGCGTGCTGCAGCTCAATTTTGTGTCACAGTGTATTTGACTTTTAACAGTTTGCACTGCATACTATGAGCCGAGAAAAAAAAATTGCAAGGGTGGATTGTATCATATCAAGAAAGCATCTTCATTGTTCCAAAGCATTTCTTTCAAATTCCACAGCAGAATAGCAGCCACAGTSAAAGCTCTCCTCTCAAATTAGAAACAGTAGTGTGCTGGTAGTCCACGTAGCGTACAGCCAGTGACACGGCTAGGGACAGGGACTGGCTTTCAGGGATCAGTTCTCCCTGGATGCACAGCATGTTGGTTAATGTCAAAAGCGATTACACAAGTGTTTCTGAAGAAGGTGCTACACGTATGTGTGCATGTGGCATGTGGCTGTACATTAGCTGCAAAAGTTTCACTATTAGAGTGAAACATTTGTAATCATGATATATCAGAAAAAATAATATCCTGCTAACAATTAGCTAGGGAGTATATCATGCTATTCCCACTCACTAGAAGTAAGTGTGTTTTGTAATACTTACCCTTGTGAATAGTGAAAGGTCTGAATATTTCATAAAATGCTTGAGACCCTGTTCTGCAAAAGTGTTTAGGCTCCTGGATCTTGACATGCAATTCCACCTTCCTCCCAAAATAAGTATCTCAGTTCCCTGCATTTCATCTTCCAGGGAAAATTAAGATTCGAAACAGCCAGGATGCTAGGTGGAGGGTAAAAAATTCGCAAGATCCCAAGAAAGAGAAGCACATGCTTGAAATCCCACCTTTCTCCAGCATTTGGGTGCTGATGCAAGATAGCTCCACCGCCCCATCCTGCCTCTGGATTTAAATCCCTGTGTGCTTGTTCTTGGCATGGATGGTTGCCTCTCTCTTCTCTTTAAGATGGTTGCGAGGGGAGGTGACGGTGGGGCTGCTCTCCTCACATGGATAGCCCTGAGCTACCATGAACTGGGTTCAAACCCCCCATGTAGAGAGTGTGCAGAGCTGCACCAGTGGCCCGCCTGTGAGATGCTCAGGGACAGGAATCGCGTCCCACCCCCCCTGGCTGCAGCCCAGCCGTTCTGCACACACCGAAGGGAGAGAAATCTCGGAAAGAAAGGGTAACCAGGAGCACAACTCTACACTGCCACGTAATGCCCTCGCCTAGGACAGCTGGCATCAGTCAAGTCGCAGCGTGGCAGTTCATGGGTTGTCTCCATAGCCATTTTAGGGTGAATTACAACATTTAATAGGGGAAAAACTCCGTGCTGGTTTGAAAAAGAGCAACTCTGAAACTGCTGAATATTGCAAAAATCTTAAAACTAGACAGTTTTCTCACACCCACCATCTTCTATAGGAGGCATGAAGTGTCCTGGAGTGAGCTTCTCTGCGTGTGTTTGTCACACGACATTTATAAGCTTCCTCTTGTTTCTTCCAAGAGTCTCCCAAGAAAAGCCCCATTTTATATACCCACATTTAGGCCAGCCACGCTCAGGTCASCCAAAGAGCACATATGCAGTGAGGTTAGCAAGAAGCATGACTTTCTCAACTTAGACTACAGGTTTTGGGGATCTTTTTTTAAAAGCAAAATGCATGCACAGTAGGAATAACATTTTTTTTTTTTCAGACAACAGGACAAACCTATTTGTGAGCTAGAGCACCATGTCAGAAAAGCCAGAGGGCACAATAAAGTAGATTGAAACACATATAGATTTAAAAATGTTATTCTTTACACTAGCAGAAGAGAATTGCCTCTTCAGTCTGCAGCCCTGATACCTATGCCTAAGTCACCTGCAAGCCAAATACACACTGCAATTAATAGACGAGCTTTTAACAAAAGCAAGCAAGCCAAACTGCTATACCATGCTTGGAGTATAATCACAGTTACGCTATGAGGGAGGCTTCTCTCTGCCCTACAGCTCATTTTGAAAGTGATTTCAAATTGCTAGGTTTTTCTAGCAGCCCTAGTGCCAGGAGCACTGCTGGTATTTCCCTYGATGCTGCACTGGGTCTTAAAGAGCTAATTTGGCTTCCTTGGTGCACTGGGTGTGGGTTAAAATCAAAGAAATGACAGTAAATGTTAAGGGCCACATGATGAAATGAGACAAATCTGAGGTAAGTTCTCATGTTCGCAAAYGCACAAAACCCACATTAGGTACATCACCCCCACATTTTACAGCACTGAAACACACTGTACCCTTCGGTGGGCATGAAGAACAGTGCACTGAGTTATACATCAAAAAATGTCAAGGGCACAAGCACATTCTGAAACTTTGGTGTTAATGTGCAATTTCATTCTTAGGTGACACCTGAACGTAAGACAGACTAAAAGCTGCTKCTTCTCTTCCTCTGAAGTCGTACAACTATTACTGTGTATTATTTTTAGATGCCCTGCCTTTCCTTCAGAAACCTACAACCAGAGCAATTTCAGGYGCTTGTAGACCCCATCAGCGTGGTGGGCAGCCTCTCCATCCCCACAGAGCRGYTGGAGCAAGCGAAGCAGAGAGACCRAGCAACCAGCTCGAGGTGACCCACGAGGCCYGGGGCAGAGCTATGGGCAGACAAAAGATGCACTGAATCTCGTGCCAGTGCTCTGACTGTGAAAGAGAGTCCTGAAATCCACAGCTTATACCATAGAGTTCAGGTATAGGCATAAAGCTACATATATTTACATATACAAATACACACACACACACAAAATATTCAGTACATTCAACCAAAGTGCTGATCTGATCATACTGAATGAAAAGAGAGGGACAACCACACTGAGTGGTTTTCTAAAAGCARTTAATTAAAGCGACATTATTTGAATGCTTAACAAACTGCCCTGCCTCTTTCTCATGCCATTGCCRAGATTTCTTGTGAGCTGCTAAGCATGAGGCTCTGGGCTACCCAGAGCACCCTTAACTCTTAAAKAGCTGGGAAAACAGCTTTGCTAACGGGCTCTAAGCGTCTCCACTGTAGGTGTCAGYGCAATGTCTGTTTATGATAAGGGCACAGCTCACCTGAGATCTCACCTTGCAGTTTACTTTTATGACCTGTGAGCTGTGGTCTCTTGGGTCAAAATTGCTTAATGCTACACAGTCCTTCCTGGGCAACACCTGAGAATGAGCTCTGCTGCTTCTAGCAGGCAGAAAGAATAAGGCACGCTCAAAACTTACAGTRAAAGGACACGGCCAAGGACACGATGCAATTGCCTGCACAAGGCGGTGGTGCTCCATGTGGGGAGAAAGGGATCTTACTCACTGAGCTGGACCCTTTTTTAGTTATTTCTGTTAATGTCAGAGGGATGTGCATGTGTGTGTCTGGACTTTTTCTGGGTGTACCTCCTGGGCATATACATTTCTATTTACCTATTTGTGAAGATTTGTGAGCTGAGGGAGCAGGACAACTTTATGGCGAGCGACCTCATTATTTGAGTATGAACCAGGGCAAAAATCCCTTTCGAAGTAAACGGATTTGTATTAATGCAAAAGCAGTGTAAATGAGGACAGGACCTCCCATGTGACCTCACGGGAGGTCAAGTTTTCCTCTGTATATTCTGGATCACTGGAGCTAAAAATGGGCATGTTTCAAGCTTTGATACTAAGTTAATTTGCAAGGGAAGGTTTAACACAACCCCCTTTGTTCTCAGCATGAGAAACGAAGCAAACCCAAGCACCGCCACCAGGTAAAGTGGAGGGGGACGTACTCTTGCCAGGCTGGTCTTGGGATTTAGTCAAATGTGAAATGCTGAGTTTGCTCCACTTCAGTCACAATGAAGCTCGTTGTCTTGTCACTTCATCATTGCCTGCTTTGTTACCTCATTAAAATGTTATGGTTGTTATTTAGGGAAGAAACCAAGGTGAAAAATTACAGATCCTAACTAGCAGCGCACACAACCCCCTCTCTCCTTTGCTCCCGACCTGTTGTGGTAAGACATAGGAGCAGGATGTGATGAAAATGCCCCAAAGACCCTTCCCTCTGACTATAGATGAAGTTTATCCAAATTAGCCGCTAACCTTTTTTCTTCGCTGAATTTTTTTCCCCTGCCTTCCTCTCACCTCCCTCYGACAAGTCCCACCTCTCTCAAGAGTTCATTATTTTGAACAGCCTGTGCTGATGCAAGCCAGTGGAGGTCAATTAAAGAAAAGATTGGACAGCAAGACATTTCCCAGTGAGGCACCAGCTTGCTCTCCAGTGAACAGAGAGTTTAAGTTGTACCGGGGCAGGAATTTAATGGGAGCAAAGAGTTCAGATTAGTGCATGGATTTTAAGAAATAGCCATACCTCATCACTTTCCTTGTCATTATTACTGCTAAGAGATTTTTTTATTTTTGGAGCTAGACCTCGGGAAAAATTAGCTATTGACAGTGGGGGATAGGAAGCAGTAAACAGCGCTGGGGAACGGTGAGCATGATGCCATTTGAGACAAGAGAAGGTAGGAAAAGGAGAGTTTTATTCCTCTTTGCAAGTGATTTGTAACGTGTTCTGTTAATSCAGGCTATGACTCTTTGTAATGGAAGTCCTCAGGGGGAGTTCAGGCTTGTGTTAATTGCCTTGGTGCTCGGCCAAATTCACCGCAGTTCAGAGAGGACAAATTCTTAGTAGTAATTCCTGGGGGCCCAGATCTCCTCGTGGAGGGGACCCGCCTGCTACACTTCTCCCAGAGGGCCTCTGCACGTAAATATTCCTGGAATGGGCTTGTGGGCCAAGACCAGTGCTCAGAGAAACCCCCTCCTAATCCGCATGTCCCTCCACTGAMAGCAAGCTGCTCGGCGGGCCCCGAGGGGCAGGGAGAGGGCGCACGGGGTGGTTGGATGTGCAGAACCCATCCATGGGCATCTCAGGTGAYGGGCAAATATGCTTCACCTCCCCTTCCTCGGGCAGGAGGGACACGAACTGCAGAGAAACCGTATCAAGCAGCATTTGCCTCCTTTTTGTTCTTTGAATGGCAGCTATTCCCTATCCCCAGTTAATTTGGAGTTAGATGAGTCTGAGAGGATGAAAAGTGCTTAAAGAGGCAGCTTGCTATAGGTCACCTGATTTTTTTAAAATTTTTTTTTTAGAAATTGCCTGTCCAGATGATGAATTCAACTGGATATTTATTGCTGACTTTAATAAGGCACCTAGACCTAGCAAGGTAATCTTACTTATTACAGCATGTCATGTTACAACTTATCATCATAATACTGTAACAAAATGTCAGCGCTGAAGGAATTTTAAGAACAGCTTTTTAACGGATTAAGTGGGTTGTTCCCTTGGAGTTGGAATAATGCCACCAAAAAAATCGGGGACAGCAGCAATTTCTATAGTGCAAGGTCAAGAGTCTTCTCAGCGGCTTCTGCAGAACCCCCTTCCCTTCTTGTTACCAACCACACATGGTTGCAAGGAGGCCRCGTGGCGTACTTCCCTCACGGTGAATTTACCCTGTAGGCATCTGCGTGCATTAAACCTCAGTGCAACCAGAAAGGTCTGCTGGGCAAAACACTTGCCGTGCTCAATTAAACTTCTGCTTGATCTGAGGTTTAAAATCCTTTGGTAATAAGACTTCAGTACAAATCGACAGAAGGAGCCTGCCACTCTGCTGTAGACACGACGACACATCTGGGACACGCTCATGGAAGACAGGGCTGGGGAATCACAACAGTCTTTGCAGGATTCACTAGGTGGTTGGCATTTCTAGTTGTTATCTATCCACTTGCACACTTTATTCACTTCTTTCCTCTAGTGATTTCTGAGCTTTTATAACAGTATGTTTGGTAGGTGAGAACAAAATTTATTTTTAGACCAGGCCTGTGGTTCTTTCATGAAAATTACTAGAACAATTTMCAACAGTTTAAGAAGATGATCAGAATCAAACAATGCTAAGTCATGTTGCTACCAACCTCACAAACGTGGGGGGAGAAAAAGCTTTACTGGGGAAGAAGCCAAAAAAGGCTAAAAGGAATGTGACTGGCAACAGGGGTACGAACATTAACGAGCCGACTGCCAGGGGCTCGGACTGACGCTGCTCTCGCCGTTGTTCCTACTTAAAAGTGCAACCGAGACAAAGAAAGAAACCTCACAGAAGYCTGCTGAGGTTTCAGGGAGCAGACTCTGCTGCGATGCTACAGCAGCCTGGGCGTTTCGATTTAGCAAGCGGCTGTGGCCTCTGCCTGCAACAGACAATTCATGTGCTTTGCACCTTTCCTACAGAATAGCGGTGGATGGGAACCGCATGGTGCTAATGCCGGCTGGGTTAGCAAGCCTCCGTTTCTTAGGCAGCAGATTGGGTACGGGTAGCTTTGCTTTTTATCTGTTACAGCCGTTCATCAAATGGGATCAAGCTTTGGATTGGATTCCTGTACGTGTTTACCCTTCAATGTACAGGGAAATYGAAAGCCTGGTAAAACAGTATTTCTAGCCTTTGCGCAGAGCGTAAGTCCCATGAAACATCTGCAATGCAGTTAGGATCTTTTCTTTCAGGCAGTGCTACGAGGGGATGCGAGACCATCCCCGCCATTGTTGTCACGAATTTAAGTGTTTAAAAAAATAATATTATAGCTCCCTGGGCCACATTCTTAGCTCCTGCAGACAACAGCAGTATCCCCCCGTTAGTGACGGAGAACCCTCTGCTGATTTACACGAGCTGAGAACAAGGTGTGAGATTTTTAACCATAAAATAGAACAATCCCGCTCTCCGAATGTAACCTTTGCATGTGTATTTAGAGCCCTTTCCTTGTCATTATTTTATACCAYGAAAGCTTGTGATCACATAGGTCAAAAAGACTAAGCCACCTAAAAATGTACGGGAAGGRGTTGGTGCTGCTTCGCAAGCATGTGAGTTTTTAGGGGGCTTTCTCCACCTCTGGAGATAGGAAATAAATCCGTGGTGAAATAAAGTTTATCTGCAATAACAGGATGGATTGTTGGCTATGTGTATTGGGGCATCTGTAGAAATTTACACCAGCTGCGAAATGGAACACGTGTATCTGAAATGACTGTTCTTCAGTTTTAAAAGTAAATGACTTTCAAATGGGAGGAAACCCCAAACCAAACTGTGCTGTTTTGTTTGTCCTTCCCTGCCAATACAAGATTGTTTTTTGCACTATACAGCATTTTGTGAGTGCTTGTCTCTATTTAGTTTAAATGCCTCAAATGACAATCTCCTTTTCCAGAAGAAGTTTATTTCCCAATTTAATGCTTTTTCAGGTGGTATCTTCAAATGCAATCAGCATKGTTTTAACTTTGCTCTCTCTTTGTAATGGCTGCAGAAGCCATTACATTTACAGGGAGCAGGATTAGACCAATGCTAGGCTCTGTATCCTTCACTGTTCAAAGCTCCTTCTGTTACAAAGACTAGATCTTCTTTTGTCCAGTTTCAAAATGTTACCAGTAGCAATAGCCTGCAAAGTGGTTCCCTTCAAGTCTGTGGACTTACACCCTATAAGTCTGTGGACTTGCATCCTATAACATCGGTGATTTCTTTGAGAGATTTAAGACTTGTTTCACACTCAACTTTTGAAAATGGCGCTGAGGAAAAGGAAAAAGGCAAGCARCTGTGCAGTAGGGAGAAAGTTACAATAGTGCCATAATAGAATCAAAGTTGCTTCTCACCTTACGTGTCAATCTTCTCTTTATCTCTCGTTTTTCCTCCTGCTCCTCTTGCTCATTCCGGGCTGTAAAAGATTTRCAAGGATCTCAGGCTGTGGACTCATCAGGCATGCACAGTATGCAACAAAATAAGCCTCTCCATCAGCATATTAATGTTTCAGGACCTCTCTGGTGCACAGCATGTCCCTCTGGGGCTGGTGAACYTCCTCGACCCGTAGCTACTGCACTTCTTCACACACTTCATAAAACATCTACAGCCTCCTTCCTTCCCCTGTGTTGGCACCTCTTCACGTGTGTCACTTTCTAGAAGGGCCAGGCAGTGAGCCAGCTCTTCAGAAACTGTTATCTCCCTGCCCACAGGCCTGGTGGCCTCAGGGGGTTCAGCTACGATACGGTCGGATTCTGCGAGGCTGCAAGGTCAACGGTTGGAAAAGAAACACATGCATTTTTTTTTTTTCCATCTACAGAATAATTTCTCTGCAGCTACTCTTTAGAGAGAATGGAAAAAAAATTCACAAGAGGGGTGCCACGTAAAATCTGCAACTTCCCATGGGCTGAGCAGAGTAAGGAGAGAGACTGTCTTTCCATCATGAGCCTTCRCAGCATCACACTGGAGCGTAAAAGCACATCCCAGGGCAATCCACTTTCAACACTAAGCCAAAAGATCACGTTACAAGTACTTACCAGGGCAAGCCTCAACCATTATCCCTCAAGAGGACAATGACATTTGTATACTAACTCTTCTTCAACTTCGGAGCAGGCTGTCATGCACGTCTTTCCACTGAACTTTACTGAAAGTCACTAAAAGCCCAGGTTTCTAGCTACTCAGCCCCTCAATCAGTTAGGATCCGTTTCCACTGCTTCGTTGATGGCTGGATTGCTCCTTACTCCAGTCKCGCCCGCACGTAACAGATGAGAGCAAACACAACTCGCTGGCTTTTCCAGCAAGTACCCCGTGCCCCTGGTGTGGTCTGGTTTTCACTCAGACAGGACTAGCTCAGGCAAGAGTAACTCTCTGCAGGGGAGATTACGGACCTCAAAGGCCAGTTTGGGATAGACGGCCTGATTTAAATTATCCAACTTTGGAATGAATTAAACTCAAGGAGGAATCCCACGTTCCTCTCCACTGATCCTGCGGGAGAAGCAGGCACCTCTGGCAGAGTGGCAGCGACAAACCGCCAGCCATAACTTCTTCAGCCAAGAGAGCACAGGTCAGCMCTCCCACTAACTGGGACAAGCCAAAAATCATATGAGGAGGTCCTAACCCAATGGAAGTCTGCCCACAGTGGAGGAGATGCAACGTTTCAAACCAACGCATTCAAAATTGGGGCCTTCCGCACACAGAAATAAGACCTGAGGTTCAGAGACCACAGAAGTCTCTAAGCAGGTGAGGAGGGCTAGGCTGGAAGGCAGGTTTCTTGCTGCTCAGGACAGTAGAGCTGACAGGTCTATCACAACTGCTCACTGACTTCAGCAGGACTGGGAAATCTCCATCAAAGTGGACAAAGAGCCAGTCAATGTTATGACGTTTTACAATATGCTTCTGATCTTTAAATGCCATTTTACCAAAAATACTGCTTACATTTTCAGGAAGAAGGAAACTGATACTGGAGTAAAAAGAAGAGAAGACAGCAGGGAGTCACAAATGGCTTTTTAAATGATAACTGGAATACCTACACTAATAAATATATTTTTCCTTCTTCAATGGTTCGTGTCCCTACTGGGCTGGATTCTCTTCTAGCAATTGTTCCTCTAGCAACTTCGTTCTTCCCTTTGTGTCTCAAATTTGGAGGAGCTGGTCTTGCAAATGCCCACTCTCAGAGGCAGAGCCACTAATAAATCATTGTAAGATTAAGCCAGAGAGACACAGCGCTAAACAGGGGCCACACAGAGTCAGGGTAGATCAGCAAGCACCTGAAGAGTTATGTATAAAACTTRGTTATGGCCATTCATTTTTGTACTTGGCATACGCCTTTCTTTTCTCCTCCCCACTTCTCAGCCCAGCCACCCACCCTCAGAGACAGCCAGGCAGGCTGAAGACCTTGGTCAGGTAAAAGCCGGGAATTAGGAATAGTGGTTTCCTCTGAAACCAGAAAGTGACTTTGTTTTAGCTATGCCTTTGAAGTTAATTAAGTCATGCCAATCTTGCCAAGCTACAAAAYTGTTGCTTTATTTTATCTTATGTGTTCAGGAGATGCTCTGTTTCTCTAGACCTGCGTGTGTGAGGGTGGGTGGGTGGGTGTGGGTGYGATTTTCAGGCCTGATTTCTGTGCCAGTGTGAAATGTCCCCCAAGTACAGTCTGAGACCCTCTGAGCCTACCTAACCATCATTTTTGTGAGGAATTTACGCAACCCTGAATGTGCCAGACTGACAGCCGAAGTACTTGTATCCATCTGAGAAGTGGCACGGGGGTGGTGCGTGAGGGGGATTCARGCATCCTTCCTCACAAACTTGGCCAGCAAGTATTAACCGCAAAAAAGCGTTCTTTAGCCTTCACACTAACCCTGCAGGTCTGGACTCCTCTCACCACATGCGTTTGACTTAAATAATTGGGTATACTTCAGTGAAGGACCCTTCAAGCACCAGTGTCCCTGTTCTCGGTTTTTTGCTGTGGCTGCTGTAATCTTACTGTTGCTACCAGCCAGTAGTGGGACTTGTGCAACGGGCGCTTTGCCCTTGCAATTCAGTAAAGCTGACCGTCTCATAATTATTGCAGTAGCACAGAGCTACAAAGTGATCGCTTCATGTATAAAGACTGGCTGTCCAACCGCATTTTGCCTCATTTCTTCCCATCGGAATGGGCAATAATGCGGTTACACATGTAACAGGAACATCATGGTACTAGACATGACATTTGCATCAAGGAGATTTCAGCTGTAACTGCAGAGGGAATCCTATTTACTCTACTTGGGAGCTTGCTGGGTTTTCTTTTTTTTTTTGTATGTGTGTGTGCTATGAGCTGGGCTTATGCAGAGAATTTACACTCTCTTCATTATTGCTTCCTCTGTCTCTTTTTCTCTAGGCTCCATTATATTTGTTATAATTCTTTCTCTCAGAAGTCGAGGGAAAGGACACAAAGTGATGCTGTACAAACCAGACACTATTTATATTAACTTGCTTAAGAGTGGAGCATTTTTATGCTTTTTTTTTTTCTAATTATGTAACTATTTTAATTGTTTGTTCCTTTCCCGCTGTGCTTCACCAAAAGTTGAGATGCCTTGGAAATACCACATTACTTTTTCCTGTAATTATGAAGTTGTTTGTCTACCAAGACACACATGTTTTGGGGCAGATCTGTGCCTAGGAACGAAGCTACAAAAATTCCATTTAGGAAATACAACACAGTTCTGGGTTCAGGGTAATATTTTCGCACACATCCATGTCATTTAAGGGCCTTTATTCAATTCAAAAAGAAACCAGTGTGACTCAGGGGATAATTCCTCTGAAATGCAAGACATCTTCAGGTCGCTACGTGACTGCTGCGCTTGGCAACGTGATCTTTAGGAACCTCTGCAAGGTACCCAGCGTTGGAGATGCTGCCTCTCTGCTGATGCCGGTTCAAACACTGCTGCCAAAGCAGCTGCCCGAGACCCCCACCTCCCCCCCAGCCACCCTCACCAGTGCCGGGGCAGTGTTTACTGGTCACGCACCAGCCGGTGCATGACACACGTTGGGTCACGCTGGTGGCAAGTCCCGGGATGACAACATAAGCTGCCCAGAGAATTGGCCTCTGTCCCTCCTCGCCTGAGCCTGGCATCAGTCACGTCGCAGGTTCCCCCTCCTCCAGCTGTTCTGCTACCCCCCTGTGAGACGATCACATCTGGATCTGCCACCCGTTCCCCCAGTTTCTGCCCCTGACTCCCTCCAGCAGCCAGGCAAGGGAGTCAGGAGTAGACCGTAGGAGGACAGCTATCGAAAGGGGGCTGCCCCAAAAAAATGGCTTTCCGGGCAGCTTCGGGCTCGCCCACGCCGCTCTGCTCTCCGGTCTTTTCTCCTCTTTGCGTTGTCAGTGGTGCCTCTCTCTTTCTCTTTGTCTGCCACGCGTAATAATGTGAACAGATGAAAAAAACCCTGCTGAGCGTTAACACTATCATTAACTTGCTAGGAATTTGATTTTGAAGTATTTAATCAATCAGTTCTGCTAATTTTCAGAGAATTAATCTTCTGCTACCACATTTTTATGATTCTGTGCAATGCAGTTATTTGAACAACAAGAGAAGGTAAATTATGGACCTACCTAAGGAGACATGGTATTTTAAGGTACCATTTAGGAATACTTTTTTCTGTAGTAATTTTTTTAAAATGCCCTGGAATGATGGATTTACTAACTTAAAAAGGGAAGAATTTGTTTCTTTTGTTTTCTGTTTCCAAAGTAACAACAATTAGATAAACATCTTTTTTTTAAATTTTTATATTCAAACCACTTCGATCTGAGTAAAGAAACTGTCATTTTTTTCCCTATTCATTCATGAGATTATGAGATTCGTGCTAGACTCAGTCCTGCTTCACTTGAAGCTGGTGGCAACGTATCTACTAACTTAACCCCGACCAGGCTCTCTAAATGGTATTTTGTCCCTTTAAAACATGTTTTGAGGACCTACCAGCAAGTTTTTGGCTGATTTAAAGGAACAGTTTCAGGGGAACATTTCAGGGAAATAATCCTGAGTCACACTGGTTTCTTTTTTTAATTGAATAAAGGCTCCACCTAGTCCAGATTGCTGTGAAGATTTTTAGGAAAACTAATCAAGCCATGCCGTAATGTCTTTACTAACTTATAATGGGATGCTCATCTGTGTAAGAGCCGTATAAAGGCTTTTCAGAATGACCAGTCCTCTGTTTGGAACAGTACTTGCAAAAAAGATTCAACGTCTGGGTTTTTTCCCCATAGATTGTTCATTCTTGTCAGTTTACTGACACTGATTTTAAAGAATTGTTTATGCAGCTCTAGATGTTGCCATGGACTTGCACGCTTATTTGCATTTATGATGCATATTGTTATTATTAATGATGCACGTACAGAATAGTTGATGTTTTACAAAAAACACCCAACATACATCTAAACTAACCGAAACTAGCTGGCTTCAGGTTAAATGTCAGCAGTATCAGGACTTACGTTTCAGTATGTTCCTCTGCTCCAATTCTTCAGCAGTCGGCCTCTGGCTCAGTCGTCTGCGAAAAAAGTCCAAGATCAGTTTTTGGACCATATCACATTCTCCTCAGTTCTCTGTCTTAAAGAGTTATTTTGGGGTGTGAAAGGCAGAGCAGAAAGCACTGACACTGCTCCATTATGTACTTGGTATGCCCGGACCATGCGTGACACAGACCATGCTTCGCTTTCGCCGTTTCCTCTGTTTTCAACTCACGAAAGACAAAATACGTTATGTCATCTTGGGCATGACTCTCCCACCCCTACCCCAGGCAAAGCTGCTGAAAGCTAAGCTCCACAGATGTCTCCACTTAATTTCCTTCCTCCCATGCCTGCTTCCTGACGCGCGCAAGCA
The DNA here is from genome assembly GCA_030449065.1 of Oceanodroma leucorhoa. Lineage (NCBI taxonomy): Eukaryota > Metazoa > Chordata > Aves > Procellariiformes > Oceanodroma > Oceanodroma leucorhoa. The sequence goes on along the minus strand of JASVER010000026.1, from coordinate 6,686,630 downwards.
TTCCTAGCTAAGATCCAGCTAACCCTCTCGCTGCCCTCTCGCCAGCCTCCCGACTGCGCCCCGTTTGTCAAAACAGGGTTTGAACACACAGACGGTCCACAGAAAAAACAAGGGACGGTTTGGCAGCGCAGAGGGCAGAACAATAGCAGCCCTCCTCCTCCTCTGCACCCTCACTTCCCTCCTCCTCCTCCTCTCATGGCTTTTGTTAAATCTTATATTGAAGGATCGGCGCGACTTGCTAGTCCACCTGTACGTAACAGGGTCAGAACAAACGCAATCTAATTACAAATGGGGACCCTGAGCACAGAAATGCTCTGAATATTCAGAATACAAAGCAAGAGAGAGAAGCACAAAGGGGTCTCTGGAAAACAAAGTAAGCCAGGGAGATGACATCAGAAGTCAACACTGCTGGGCCTCCTCATACTCTCCTCCGAGTCAATGGGAGTTTTGTCAACGATGCCAGTGACAGGACAGAGCCTCCTCTTCCTTCAGATGTGGTCATTCAGAGACGTTCCCAACTTGGGGGCCCCAGTCTCTGCCAGCTGGCTCATCAGTTCCCCTGCGAGGTACCAGGTACTGATAGGAAGCGTGATATGAACGCCGGCTGCATGGCTTCACCTTCTGCGATGAATGCTTCCCCCGACCCGGGGCACACAAGCTCACCGAAACGGGGCTGTCCCTGCACGGCTGGATGAGGGATGTCTGACAACGGCTCGTCACAACACGGGGGCCGAGCCACTGCTCAGAGATGCGCACACGTCCCCAGCCTTCTCCAGAGCCAGGAGCTCACCCGTGCGCCGGTTCTATACCCCTGCCCCTCACATCGTGCACGGTGCACAGGGCTGAAGCGCGTGGGACRGGGGGGAGCCCACCCCCTGCACTGGCTGTATGAAGGCAGAAGCGCTACCGGCATCTGACTTCATATAGCCTGAAGATTTCCACCAGCAGAGGTGATACCAGCCATACGTCCTTTGGGGCCACTTTACACCACGAAAACAAAACAGCAGAACACAGCCCTRTTCCAGTGGAGAATCTGGAGTCATTAGCTTTGCCTCTTTCCCACGGCAGATTGAACATTTATCTCATTGGAAAAGTGTTGAAAGAGACAGAAACTCATCCTTAATTCAGAAGTGAAGAACGTTTGCAAAGTACTTTGAAGACAGAAAGTGCTATTCAAGTGCTTGCTATTACCATCTTTARGATACAGTAGCTGTTGCTAATGGGAGACTTCACCTTAGGACTAYGAAGCAATTAAAACGACTTTATTTCTAGCAGCGCATGAGAATCAAAGAGAAAAAGTTGCCACTCTTGGCCCCACCAGGTATGTCTGCAGGAATTGAGTTATACAATGTTTTTAATCCACCGCACCGTGATGCTGTTCAAGAGGATGCATCAGAGGGCTGTTAAGGATGGACTCCAGCCATCCAGTGTGCGGCTGCTTCTATGGAAACAAACATCACACAACAAGTAAAAGGAGAAATTAGTCTGAAGAGAATGCTCCCGAAAAGGTCCTCCCCTTTCCAAGAAAACAGGGATTGAAGGGCTCAGCTAACACTTCTGTCAAGAACGGTTCACACGGGAGCATTTCTAACAAAAGGCAGAAGTTTTATCTGTCTACATAGGTGATTTACAAAAAGGACCAAGTCTTCCATGTATTTACTGGGGTACCTGCCATTAAGTAGATGCGTTTAAACAAAACTTTCACTTCACTGTGTCATYGCTTCCACACAAGAGGACAGAGATTTCCTGCAAGTATGCCCTTGGTATTATATGCACCCTCTACTCCTGTGCTGCTCAGAGACGTACAGACTGTGGGATTCTTCCCCACGCTGCCTGGTACGGCCCCTAGTGAAAGCCAGCCAAGAATACCTGTGTTCCGCATCGATAGTCAAATTATTTTATAGATCCCATTATCCACCCTTTTCAGGCTGCAGAGTGCTCCTGCCTAAATGATGACCACCATTTTCAAGCGCTTCAGAAAAAGCCATGGCACTTTTGATAGATTCAGCCTGGAGATCTGAAGCTATCTGCATTCATGGGTTGTCGATTCTTCTGGACTCTTACAAACCCAAGAATTTTTAATAGCAAGACTTAGGCAGTAGGAAAACATAAGGTACCCTTGTAGTGGAACAAAACCATGACTAGTCCTTACAGTGCAAGCAGTGAAGCCCAGCTGGAGGATGAAGAAGGTAATAAACAGAAGCTGTGGAGGTTCCCGGCCTCACAGTACCAGTGTCTGGATCATCTCCATRAACTGCTGTTACATGCCCATTTCCATCATCCTTTTGGACTGACTGAGCCTGCTCCTGCTCCCTCGTTGTCAGTCCCTCCTTGATGAGCTCCTCAAACAAACCCAGCCCCTTCCCCAGCCCTTCCCTTCCAAGCTCTCACAATTATCTCTTCTCTTGGTCTCTTGTCCTTCTCCTTTCATTTCTTCTCTTGCTGCTACAGTGACTTCTGCTCCCAGACTATCTTTGGGCTTTACAAACGACTCCACCAGGTCCTCAGAACCGTTTCATTTTAGTTCTTTCTTCTTGCCCCTTAGCTTCTAGGTTTGCCAGATGTTGAGCCYGATGTTAATGTTACCATTTTTTAAAATCTTGATACTAGTTACTGATCCTGTAAATCAAGAAACGTAAGCAGCTATTGCTTTGTTATCATGGCTGCAAACATACAGGTTTTTTCACACCAAATTTCAGTGTACTATCTCCAGTGAGCCACTCAGATCTTGGCAAACACCAGGTGTGACACCTCCCCTCTTCTATCTTCCCTCCTGTACTGCCCAGAATAAAAAAGTACTAATGAAGCCCACCTAGATTGCAGAGATTGATTTCAGTGGTTTGATTGCTGGATCGCTGCTGTGCCTTATTTCATTTAACATCACAGGCTGCATGAGGCTGTCAAGAGGCCAGAGGACAGGAAACAAATGTCTGTTAGCAGCACAGTCAGAATAAACAGGAGAAAACGGAGGTGGGGAAGGAGCCCGGTGCAACAGCAAAGAACGTATCTGCTTGTGAAAACTGTAAGAATCGAGCGGGATGTGCGGTGCTGCTGCTGATCAGAAAGGTGACTCTGGCTGTTCCATGGAGCTGTAAGAGCATAGGTGTCTAAGCAAGGAAAAGGCAAGACAGGCCTTAAAAAGTAACAAGCTTTAACAGCACTTTCTATATCTAAAATCTCTTGTGTGTACACGCTTGACCTTCACTGTGCCATCCATGCAGTTTTGCAATAAGCTTCAGGCATTCAAGGGGATAGGAAAGTTTGTTTTTCTGTGATTTGTACTTTGCAGTGTGTTGTCTTTTTATAGTTCATATGGTTTTGCAATATTGTTAATAGTGGTTTTGCAAATACACTGACAAAGGTTTTACTACAAAGAAAACCTCCCTAAGATTTATGGTGACGTAAAGAAAGCTTTGCTRGGATTTCACTGAAAAAATAATATCCAAATGAGATTGTCAGTGAAAAATAGAACAGTTTGCTCAGATTTACAAAGATAAACTTGACAGCAAATCAATTTTCTGAATTAATTCCCTGCATGATTGAAACGCACCGTACTCCTTGTGCTAGAACTATACAACAAGAGCTGAGCAGCTCTTCGTAAGGATGTTGTGTGATGGGTTTTTTTTTGTTTGGTTGGTTTGGTTTTTTGAATTTGCTCTGGGCTGGGCTGGAAACGTCACGGTAGATGAGTAGGAGTTTTGGGGCAGGAGGGACAATTGTGCAAAATCAGTTGCTGTAGACTCAAAGCATTGGCTGGCGGGGGGGGGGGGGTAATCTCATCAGGGAGCCAGAGGAAAGAAAGGCAGCATTTTCACTGATGGATGCTGCTGTTTGGAGCCTGCCCAGCAAACTGAGAACACAGAATGGGAAGTTTCTGCTCAATGTGGCAGTGTCCTGCAGGAGCAATAAAAGGAAAAACTGGCTGTACATCTCCCCAGGCAATACAAAACACTTAAAATAAGAGCCCACACAGTGCTGCTTGACCCTGCTCTGCAGTGTGGCCATACCCAGAGGGCTCTCAGGACAGCAGCCAACTAGTTGTGGGGCTGCGGGTCAGATTCTTGCAGCCCTTGTGTCTGGTAGCACCTTTGAAGCAAGGCGCTCCTGCCTGCCTCGGCTGTCCCCTACTAGGAGTCATGGGTTTTCTCTCCTTAGTTTCTTGTTTTGTTGTGGATGAGCTCTGAGAAAGAGCTGGTCAATGCCATCCAGCTCGTTGTTGTGTGAACAGGACAGCGCTGGATGTTTGTTTTCTGGGTATCAGGAATTCATCTTTGCCTCTGCCTAGAGGGCAAGAAAATCTGAGAGCTTAGTATCGGGTCATCTGTAAGTATAATGGCTGGATATAGTACAGGGCTTGCTGGAAAATGATGCCCCATATACTTGCCAGGCTTGTTAACTCCGAGCGTTTGCAGATACAAGAGGCAGAACCCAGCAGCTCTCCAGTACCTGAATGGTGACATCTGGTGTGCGTGACCCGCGAGCAGGACTGACGGGCAAACAAATCACGGGTAGTCACAACAGGGCACGCAGCAGTACGGTGAGGTGTCCAGAACATCACCAAAACATCTCGGAGCCCAGCCACGCTCACGCAGCTCTTCCTGATGACATAGGTCACCCTGATGTAAAATAACTTCTGAGCACAGTGGGGCATAACCTCTGGAGCAACTCCTGAATTTACTCTGTAGATGCAAATCTTTTTACTCAGTTGCAACTGGGTTCATACCACCCTAGAGATTGCTCTAAGAGAGGAGTAAATCTGAGCTGGGCACGTGAGAAGCCAGCTGCTACAAAGAACTACTTGTCATATTGCTCTTTAGTTGGCATAAATGAGCACRACTGAAGCCAGTAGAACTGCGCTGATTTACATCAGCTATATAATTTGACATGAGGAAAATTCAACGGGAGTAGAGAGTCTTACTGTTGCTTRATTTAGCTTGCCTTTCCCAATAATAATGCTGATAGCAAAGCAATATTGATGAAGTATAGGCTACCAGGGGCTCTTTGCACTCCCATGCCAAGTACAGAAAATTGGAAGAGAAAAATGGAGGGGAAGAAAATCTTGTATTTGCTTYTGCCAGTTAACTGTTAGCAGAGGGCAGGAATGAACTCCTTTCCTTACGTCACCGCACAATGAGCAAAAAATATTTGTAAGCCTGGAGGCTCACTTTGACTGAAGTATCAGCCCAGATGTTGCCAGCCAGACTTTAGAGCTTACAGAAAACTATCTTTCTCCTAACAGGATTTATAAAATGGGATTAAATACAGTTTTATCAATGAGTGAACAAACTGAAGGCGTATTAAATAGAAAATCCCTACCCAAAAGAAGCAAATGTGAGAGTTTTACACCATTAAAATTCCTGTACTAGACTCCATTAAGATGTTGGCTAATTTGTAGGATACATTATCTCTTCCTTTAAGCTCTCTTCCCTGTGTGACAAGTCTCCCAGTATCAGTCATGATCATACGCCTTATAACTCCTTTTCCTGAGAAATTAAGGCAATAAAACCATATGGAGTGTTTGCCACGATTCAGTTACCTCGTAATGACTGCTCTCCACTTCCCTGTTGATTTTAAACATTCATCCCGTGGGAGGTGGTGGTGCTTCTGCAGCTATAAAGAAGCCTGTGGCAATGACTAGAGCAGACCGAAGTGGGCAGGGACCCCTGTCCATCTCTGGGAAAATGGGTGAAGCACCACTGAGACAGAGTTTGGGTGAGAATTAGTTAGACAATTTTRGTAGGAAGTGCTTGCTTTTGGTGAAAATTTAAAAACTGGTAACTATCACTTGAAGATCTAAGCACTTTCTGATGGTGCCTTACTGGCAAGGTACTTTGCTGCCTCAGCATCCCAGTTTGTTCCCTGGACTGGGCCGCTACAACAGTCCCATGYCCTGGAGGAGAGAGGCAATGCTTTCGCCCAGCAGTTCTCCCTAGTGCACCACAAGAAATACAGAGCAGTCTGGCACGTGAACCAACCAAATAACAGTTCCCGTAACACATCTGCAGTCATGTATCCAGCTGCGCTCTGCAGGAAAATCAGATTTTCAACTAAAATTATTCAGATTTTAATTCAGGCTCTAAGCAGTCTTTTACTACCCCCCAGAATTATGCTTATCCCAGACTTGGTTTTGTGTTGAGAAACAGCTTCAATATAAATTTTAAAGCTCCACCTAGTCTAGATTGCAGTGAGGATTTTTAGGAAAACTAATCAGCAAATTTTCTGCTTGCTCAAGCATCTGTGGATAGTGAAAAATATAACCAAGCTGGCCCTTTGTTTAAAACTCTAAACCTGACCAATTTGTTTTCTCATTCTTCAGCCCGTGTGAATCCATTCTTGACTCATAGCTCAWATAATGCAGTCTTTTCTGTTTCAGCTGAGTGAGGGATTAATTTATTAYGATTTTGATTTACTCTTGGGAAAGTTACAAGCTCCCCAAGAAAGAAGAGGCTGCCCAGATTAGGTCTCCTGGGGAAAGAGAATCATATTAAAAATGTAGATTTCAACAATTCATTATGTCTGCATAGAGTTAAAGCCTTGCCTATCATATACATATACAGAACATATTTCTTTAAAATATCCCAATAAAGCAGAATCATCTTGGGCCATGAACTCTATTTTGTTAAAAGAAGTAAAGGAATGACTAGATAGTCCTATGACTCTGAGTAGAAATAGTGTGAATAATGACATACCCAAGTCATCCATCTTTCATTAGACCACAGTATCACAATGCAGACATCTGCATTTTCCCAAGGAATTACTTAATTTCTTATTCTTTTCTGAAGATAAGGCCAAGTGGTGCTAGACACACAAATTCAGATTTCAGCCCCCTTCTCAATAATACTAACTGCAAAACGCCTACTGATACGTGGAACATTGCAAGACCACGCAAGCTCATGTCTCACACCTCAAAGCCTCCTCTGTTTCATTACTGTACTGTTTCATTAACATCAAACCTTTTAACCAAATGCTGGCTGTTCACATAAAATACGATCATGCAAGTTTAAATGATTTAAAAAAAAGACATGGCAGAATTAAGATAGTTACACCACATGAGCTTTGCAGCATGAATTCTCAGATCTCTTATCCCTAATCCCAAGAACAAAATATCCAACAACCGCAGTAGGAAACAAAGAACCATCTTTTTTTAGAGGAGAGAATTTACTCTGTATCTAATTCAAGAATATATTTTTGGAACAATAAAAATGGGATATTTTTGAGTACTAGAAATCCAGAGGGAAAAATGTACTAAATGCTGGTTGAAAATCTAAAGCATGCCAGAAAAAACAGATGGATGTTAGAACCCATTGTAATAAAGAAAAAAATGTTAGCGATTCTAAAATGTTAGCGATTGTCCTTCTGCTGTCTGTACAGCATTGTGAGAAGTCAGTTGCTTCTCCAAAGGTAATAATATTGAACCAAAAGCTGATTTTACAAAGCTAAAGAGATYATAATTCACAGTTCAAGGTCAATCCATGAATGACTTGAATAAAATGGCACCACAAAAATCAATCTGAGCTGAACAGATATGCTTGCTATCTGTAGGCATTATTGTGTCTGGTTTGTTTTAAAATYTCTTCTCTCTATAGTAATATGGTTTTGTGTCTGTGAACAAATATACTTACAGCAACGAGTCTTTAAAGATGCATTTTTGAAGGAAAGATCTATATGCTAAACCTTGGAAACATTATTTGCCTTACTCCTCATACAATACAATATTCTTTTCCTCCAAACACTAGTCTTTGGAGGCTTCTCCTGCCATCTTCTGCACTTAGTCGGTTTTCAGGTGTAACCTTGTATTTGGAAGAYGTGTAGGAGACCAGATCACCATTAATATATTTGCAAAGGTGTCCCCAATCTTCTKCTGCTTAAAGGGCTTCCTAGACTGTCCTATGGACCATTCTGCCAAACAACAGACCTGAGGCAGGGGCCCAGACGCCTTCAGCTCTCTGTCACCCAACCAAGCCAGTTGTGACTGGAGTTGTGACACCACCCCCCAGTGTTTTTAGCAACTTGGATTAAACAAATTTGCGGTATCTCTCTACTCTCCAGCACATGGCTGCTTCTTACCACAAAAGTTACACTCTTAAAAGCAGAGCCATCTCCAAGCCACAGCCAGAATAGCGGAGCCCCCTTCCCTCTTGGCATGTCCCCCTGCCCCGGCTCCTGGTGCTCAGGGAAGCTCGCATGGTTGAGCGTGGTTTGATAGAGAGGTGGGTGTTGGTCTCTTCTCCCAAGTAACAAGTGATAGGACGAGAGGAAATGGCCTCAAGTTGCGCCAGGGGAGGTTTAGATTGGATATTAGGAAAAATTTCTTCACTGAAAGGGTTGTCAAGCATTGGAACGGGCTGCCCAGGGAAGTGGTGGAGTCACCATCCCTGGAGGTGTTCAAAAAACGTGTGGATGTGGCGCTTCGGGACATGGTTTAGTGGGCATGGGTACTGGGTTGATGGTTGGACTCGATGATCTTAGAGGTCTTTTCCAACCTTAATGATTCTATGATTCTATGATTCTATGATATAGGAATAAAGCAGTTATTCCTCTGCATGTGTGGTGGCCTCTGGATGGAGAGAGGGAGCAACACTTTAGGTGGGAAGAAGGTCTGTGGGGCCAGGGAAGAAACCACGGAGGGAGGCTGAGGGATGACAACAGGAGCACAGCCCCACTCCCCAAACGTCCTACAACTCTCTCAAACCCCACTGATCTTTCCCAGAGCCCCTCTCCTCTAAGGATCCTCTTCTGAGAAATCTGCTGCCACAAACTGAAATTTTGCCTACGCTGAGAAGTAGCTGCTGGCTCCGAGGAAGGGTTAAGGGTTGAAGCACATAACAGAGGAACCATCTTCCCTATATTTAGTTAGCATGAAGATCAGATCTYCTGATGGGCCTCTGTGGACCACAGTGACTATATGGTGATTATATATGGACCACAGTGACTGTATGTACATAGCCTGTGCGTTAGTAGGTATCTTACACTTCTAGCACTGTCAGTATGCAATTTGTCTAATTAAAAAAGCAACAGCACCCTATCTTCTTATTCACATATGCACTAATACAACTGTAATCCTAAAATATCAAGCCAGGGACATTAAAAACATAAACAAACAAACCAGTTTTGGTTGGCAGTCTAAATAATCTGTGACCATCATGGCAAATCTCAATCCAATATGCAGAAAGCTGTTGGTTTTAATGAAGGAAACTTGGGCGGGGAGCTTCACCAGGTTGCTGACAGCAAGCTCAACACTTACATGGCCAACTTGAAAAAGTCTCCTCTGTTACYGCAGCAGCTACAGACCACTCAAAGAACGGAGAGAGAGGAATTATGTATATCCCCTGACCGTGTTAGTTTGTTATAGACCATTTTACCAGTGCCAGCATGAAGAAAGGCAAATGAACAACACTGCAGAAATCAAATTGATCTCCAAATAGGCACTTTACATTGGTAATGTCAAAAAAAAAGCAACTTATCCACTTCCTGAGAAATGAATCAAAAGCTAAAATACCCAGTGACTCGGAACAGCCACAATACAGGAATTCCAAATAAACACTTTTATAATAGAAGTTGGCAGTGTTAGCAATTCAAAACCACGATAGTTCAGCTTCTAGGAGAAAAGATGCATAGGAAATAGYATGGTGCCCACACTTTGTCTTGTTACTGAAGTGGAAAATTTCTGGAAGTGAACAAATTTGAGAGCTTTAAGAATGATTAACTGTTTTGTGCCAGAGGGATTTCAGACCCCCAGATTGCATGAAAGGCAGGTGATAAATAGCAGTGACTTACTGCAAAGGGCTGTGGCCCAAAATGTTCACTTGAAGATTAAGAATTAGGGCTGGGTGAAACGATAGTGACAAACAGTAAAATTGCTGAAAAATTGATTTCCAGCAGGTCAGAAACTATCTGCGAGGAAAGGTCAAAYTTAGTGAGTAGTTTCAGCTGAGAAAACAATTCACTAGACATACTTTTCTTAAAAAAAAATATTTWAAAAGCATTACAAAACACATTGGACAAAATATATGATTCTGACCTGAAATGCTTGTGTTCGGTTTGCCATAAAAAATTAAYGCCTCAATTTGCTATTTTTATTCTGTTTTCCCTACCCCGCTTGTTAATTATTTCATTCTATTTGAGTACCAAATGCAAAAAATCCCTTATTCAGCCAACTCCCGTAGACACAACTCTTCCTGCAGTMACTGCTACGGTAATTACAAGCACAAATCTACTGAAGCAGGTTACAAGGAGAGCTCTCCCCAGAAGCTGCGTTGCCAGCTGCAGTGCAGATGTCTGGGTCATCCCTAGCCATTTAATGGTCACAGCTGGATCTGTGATACCTGCTGATCAGACTGGGTCTTTGCATACATTTCACAACGTTGATTCTTTTGTACCTGCATCACTGTTTGCGAATTCATTTCTTACCTTTCTAGAGAACGTCATGTTTCACCACCCTACCCGGAGATTTGCCCATTGTATAGATTCCCACCTCGTTCGAGAACACAACCTGTCCCCTTCCAGCTGGTGTGTATTTAACACCTTCACTGCCAGAGCCTACTTCTGCCTCTATGCATTAGCAAAGTCCAGAAATATTTTTTTTAAAATCGTAGCATCCCATGGAACATCAGTGAAAACATGCTGCACCAGAGACAGTAAATACCAAGAACGTCTAGTTTAGAAAAAAAGAATTATTCACCCGGTTAAAATTAAAAAGCCCCACGCCTTAGGAAACTGCACAGTTGTTATTTTGACAAGATATTAGACATGATTTGCTCACAGTTATATCATCACCTTTAGGTTTAAACCTAGCAGCCTAAAAGCATGACAAGATACTTTTTACTCAGGAGAATTCTTGTCCCATCTGCATTTTCTTCTCTTGAAGTTACTGAGATGCACATAATTACCCGGAGGCTAAATTTGGACCATAAAGTGATAATCTTCTTTTTCTGTTGTTGCTTCGTAAGTATTTCCACAGCAAAACAAATGGAATGTTACAAAGAGGCTTATTACATCAAATAAGGAATTAGCAGCAGGAATCAATAATCTCCAAAGTAACAAAGATCCTATTTCCAGGCAAATACTCTTAACTTCAAAATAAACAAAAAAAAACCCCCATGAAACAAAACACTTCCAGAGGGRCATTCAAACCCTACGTGCTACGCTGAACAGGCTGCAGCCTTTCTCTTCGTCTTTGGCTGTGTGTGTGTGACATCAGCTTTTTACATTTTCTCCCCAAAGTTTCGAGGGCTCAGTTCAACCCCTRCTGAAGTTTCTCCACTCTTGGTTTTCCGACTAATATCAGGTCCCGGTGCTCTTGCCTGCACATTCCCCAGTGCCCCCTGACACTTTATCAATGTAAAAACCTGCTTCATTACCACAATCTAGCTGCTGGGGGGAGGCCAGTATTTTTTTCGTTATTTTTTTTCCTTAATTAGAGCTGATGTTGAACTACGGAGGCGGGAATGCCCAATGACATCTTCCATCTKCTTTATATAAAATGGGAGAGAAACCTGTTCCTGGCCCAGCTGWCCTGAAGAGTCATTTCTCCTTTACACTTTCAGACACTTCACTTCTTAAACCCCACTGGGACAGTGTTGTAGATGTCTTCCCTGTGACATTTCAAATGAGGGTGCTGTTAAAACCCACTATCTTTGCAATTGTTTGTCCTCTAAAGAAAGACTGCCTTAAATTAGTGATCGTTTTTTGAGCTCCTTAGTGGTCTGAACAGTTTATGTAGCTGGCATTCAGGCAGAGAGGCTGAAGAGAGTTAATATTTAAAATATTTTGTATGCAAGACAAGCAAAGTATGTTTGTTCATGGCTGCTGACATGCCATGGAAGAACCCTGGATTTTCCTGCAGGGCACACTCAGATGCCAGGACCGAAATACCTCTGTTGCAGGTTTTCAGTGCCCTGGTTTTGTATCATCCGCTTGTTTTCTGCATATCCAGCTGCAGTGAAGGCAAGGAGAGGGGGCTTGGAGAGAGGTAGCGAAGGGAATCAGCACAGTCACCCTGAYAAAAATCCCTTCTCAACATGTATCGATGAGGCACAAAGTATTCATAAAACTGGAAACTGCACCTACTACTATGAGAGGCTGCAGATTGGTACTAAAACATGCTGGCTRGGATGGCCTGGGCAAACAGATACAGTGCCTGCTTCCCAGTTCCGCTCAACTTCATTATTAGTTTTAAACGTGCAATTTCTCATGCATCAGCATTGAGCTGAAGTAAAAGAATACACCCTCTCAGCCCCTCCTTCCAGCCCCCACCGGCCACAGCCACGGGGACTTGTGTTTCGCTTTACAAGCATACTGAATTTACATCTGTACCTTATAGTTTATTGGGTGTTAAGTCCACTCTCATGACTGGAGATTATCTAGTGCTAATAACAACTTGCTCCTGCTTGACAGCAGTGGTGCTCTGCTGAGCCCAGCTAATGAACACCAGCTGCTAAGGAAGAGGGGGGAAAAAACGTCTCGCTACTACTACACTCTGTCAGCTTTTCAAACTCCTATGAGCAGCGTTTTTGGCAAAATGTGCATCAAATACATTCTTCCACCCTATTTCTTACTAGAGCCATTAGAACATTGCTGTACTCCGCATTAYTGGAGATCATTGCTGTTGTGTAGATACCAGAGAGCACCCTTGCAGGCTGTCTGGGATGTCTCCGMGAGGAGCAAGCTCCCAGTTCCCCGAATTGAAAAAGAATAATAAATTGCTGTTTGTTGTCTCTGGATCCACCCAGAGACAGAAAGTCCTGAAGACAGATCTTAAGGTTCTGCTTTGGATAGCTAGAAAAGGAGAAAAGAGCTATATAAGGGAGCAAGGAATTTGAAAATCTCTTGGAAGTGAAACTGGGACTCTGTTTTTTTTTTTGCTATGGCAGAGGTGGACTGAGGGGATGGGGTGGTTGCAGGGCTGAGCGAAATGCTTGTTGAGGGAAGTTGGGCRTCTGGAGTTGATTTCCATGTGAATACAGCGTGCCTGTGAGATGTTCTTGTTTAGAAACTGAGTCCTGGTAATTTTTTCCATGGAGCRGAGCACAAGGAGTTTGGTCCCAAGGGCTAACCCCATACTCTTTTGGAACTGAAGTGAGCTAGAGATTTTTATGGTCTACATGTCATAGACAGGCATTTGTCAGAGTCTGTGACCTGGCTAAATTGTCTGTGCTGGCACAGCCATTGTGCAATAACCCAAAGCAGGAGAAATTTGTAAAGCATTGCATCAGCACAGCTTTATGAGACACATTCACAGTAACCTTAGACTGGAGGGAGTGAAGGGAGTCAGGATTTGGGAAAGTCTGAGACAGAACTACAGAACTTGGCCACTCTGCAGTGCCAAAGGCACACAAAAAATCACCCAACAACATTGTGCACTTCAAAAGGCAAAGATGTTGCTAATACACAAAGACTGTCAGCTCTTTTGATGCCTTGTGCTATCACAGAATGGTGAAGGTTGCCAGGGACCTCTGGAGGTCGTCTGGTCCAACCCCCCTGCTCAAGCAGCGCCAGTCAAGAGCCAGGACTGTGTCCAAATGGCTTTTGAGTATCTCCAAGGAGGAGACTCCACAGCCTCCCTGGGCAACCTGTGCCAGTGCTCGGTCACCCTCACAGTGAAAAAAATGTTTCCTGAYGTTCAGAGGGAACCTCCTSTGTTTTGGTTTGTGCCCGTTGCCTCTGGTCCTGTCACTGGGCACCACTGAGAAAAGCCTGGCTCTGTCCCTTTTGCACCCTCCCTTCGGTTATTTATACACATTGATAAGTTCCCCCCCGAGTCTTTTCTTCTCCAGGCTGAACAGTCCCAGCTCTCTCAGCCTTTCCTCATAGGAGAGATGCTCCAGTCCCTTCATCATCTTTGTGGCCCTTCATTGGACCCTCYCCCATATGCTTGTATTTCTCTCRTACTGGGGAGCCCAGAACTGTGCTAAGCAGAGGGGAAGGATCACCTCCCTTGACCTGCTGGCAATACTTTTTCTAATGCAGCCCAGGATACCRTTACCCCTTTTTTCCCCACCARGGCATGTTGCTGGCTCATGTCTAACTTGGTGTCCATCAGGACCCCCAGATCCTTTTCTGTCAAACTGCTCTCCAGCTGATTGGCCCCCAGCATATACTGGTGCATGGGGTTGTTCCTCCCTAGGTGCAGGACTTGGCACTTGCCTTTGTTGAACTTCATGAGATTCCTGTCAGCCCATTTCTCCAGCTTGTCAAGGTCCCTCTGGATGGCAGCACRACCCTCTGGGTCATCAGCAAGTTTGCTGAGGGTRCACTCTGCCTGTCATCCAGATCATTAATGAATGATATTAATGGACCCAGTATTGACCATACTGGGGTATACTGCTAATTACYGGCCTCYAACTAGACTTTCTGCCACTGATCACCAGYCTCTGGGCCCAGCCATTTAGACAGTTTTCAATCCATCTGCCCATCCAGCCCATACTTCAACTTCACTGTGAGGATCTTATGGGAGCCAATGTTGAAAGACTTACTGAAGTCTACATAGACACTATCTACTGCTTCCCCCTTGTCTACCAGGCCAGTCATTTCATTGTAGAAGTTCATCATGTTGATCAAGCATGACTTCCCCTTGTGAAYCCATGTTGRCTAYTCCTGATGACTTTCTTGTCCTTTCTGTGCCTGGATGTGGTTTCCAGGATTAGCTGCTCCATCACCTTCCCCAGTGATCAAGGTGAGGCTGACCAGCCTATAATTCCCTGAGACCTCCTTCTTGAATATAGGAGTGACATTTGCTTTCCTCCAGTCTTTGGGCACTTCTCCCAGTTGCTATGACTGATCAAAGAAACATTAATGAAAATAAAGGTGGCACTAAATCTTTAGTACTGCTCGGTCAAATTCATCCTTTCAGATATACTTTTACGCTGAATAGTGAGGCAGCATTGTTCTCTCTTGAAGATTTTAACACGTGCCCTAATTGTTAAAACATGACACGTCTATGACAAGTGCACAGAACTGAGAGAAAGGCAAAGTACGGTGATGGGCAGGTGGGAGAATCAAATCTGAGTCAGTCAAGTGTGCAACACATCAGGGAGGATGCTGAGACAAGTGAGCTCTGATGCCTAGTATTCCCCCACCGACCCGTCACTGTCTTCATATCTGCTCCAAAACCCTTCAGACTGAGGCCAAGTGCTGTACAGTATCTTGAACCGGGGTGGGGTGGAGGGGGGCTACTAGCACTACTGAAGTACAAGGAGAAACAAGACAGAATAGACTCTGAAGAGAAGAATTAGTCAAGACAAAGGGAAATAAAAGTACCTTCCAAAAATGTGTCACATGTGATGGGTTTCAGAGGCAAAAATCRTATCTTTTCACTGCTGCAAAGCCTTTTTTCATCTGTCATGTTAGATAGTAAACATGATGGAGCCCTTAACTCGCTGGAATTAAAACAGTGCAGTGCAAAATGTTGGCAGCTCTTCTAACTGCAGTAGAGTATTAGATTTTCTTTGCTAGTCTGAGGGGGAAGATGAAATGGATGGTGGAGTATCACACAGCTCTATGATCCCTGCAATTGTCCAGGTGTCTCTATCKCAGCATATATGTCTGCCCAAACAAGGGAAGGGTTATTGGTTCTGGCCCAACCYGAGGGTGAAGGACACCAGGCATTTATACTCAGTTGTTAACCAGGAAAAGGAGTCTCTGGGGATGTTCTGGCCCTGAGACTTCAGCCACTCCTTCTCCTGAAAGGAGCAGAGGGAGGTTTTGGGATCAGATGGAGAATGCCTTGACGGAGAGATTCAAGAAGGCATCAAACTCCCGCCAGGGAAGTTGCTCCCCACTTCGAGACTGATGTGCAGCTGCAGTGTGTCCTTAAACCCTATTCCAAACAAACCGATTCCTGYCAGAGGGGCTGCCTGCCCTCTTTCTTTTGCAGCTGAAACCTGGATATTGGGGAAATCCTTGCACTGGGGCAGAGAGTACGCTGGGAAAGCCAGGGACCACAGTTTGGGTGCTCCAACCTCCCAGTGCAGCCAAACAGGCCAAAGGAGCTCGTTGGTCACGCTGCTCGCAGGCTTAGCTGGCGGTGGGCCAGCTGATGGGGCTGCGAGAAGACCTTCATGGCAGATGGCCAGGGACCTTTCCCTGCAGCTTCTGTGAGGGCCTCCTGAGGATAGCATTTACTTGCAGTTGACATCTCCCTGTGCACTCCCCCACAGGGCCTGGGTGCAACCGAGCTGCCATCTGCCATCCCACCAGGTGACTGAGGTCCCTCAAATGCTGCCATCCACCATCCCACCAGGTAACTGAGGTCCTCGTGCATGTGCAGGGGAAGGGGCCCTGGTCCAGGCAGCGTCCCTGTTCCCCACTGAAGGAGCGAACTGGTGCCTTTGCAGCCCCCGCTGCTTGAGATCAGGGTCTCCTGCTTGCAAGGCTAGCTTTTAAATCAAAGCCAGCTGATTGCAGGGAGGCAGGAAGACCGTTTCTGTCTTGATTACTGCAACACAGGAAATCGTGAAGACTTTTCCAGCAYGCTGGAAAACTCAGATATTCTGCAGGAAATTCAGGGATGTCAGTGAAGAACCAGGTTACTGAATGTGTCTTGGTGCTAACGTGCTTTSCCCGTAGTTTGCTGGTTTGAAAATTATTTATCATCAGAAAGGCAAGCAATGAATATTACAGGCTGCGTACTTAGAGACACGTTGATATGGTCTACTGTACATGAGAACACTTCCTCTCCACTAATGTTATTAACATAAATGGTAATTTTACATGGTCAGGTCTGAGGCTAAGGACTTTGTTTAATCCCCACACATGGTCTGTGCAGTGCTTATAAATCCCAGTGCACTGAAATACGAGCATAATTCTCATCCATACTTGTCTGTAAAAGACCGCTTGTAACTTTTCTGCACGTATGCAAAAAAAGTCCCTGTTCATCTCTAAGTGATGCTCGCGTTAACACTATGTCTTAGGGAAAACATGCAAAATTCCAACCTTACATAATTGTATCAGGTGTAACGGTAAGTATATTCACTTTCTTGGTACCTTTGTCCAAAAGACATTTAATACTACACAAAACAAACATATAAAACATTAAATCCTATTTACTACAGGGCCAGCTCTTCAAAAAGTCACCTCTATTTACTCACATACAACAACCCGCATACGAAACTCCTGCGTTTCCGGACATAGGTAGATGACCACGCACGCAAGTTAGACTTACTTCTCTAGCAGTCCTGCTTGTGCTCACAGTAATAGTCACAGTGCACATATATGAGCACATATATATTTAAAAGCTGATTGGAATCAGGATAAAGAATTGTTTTTATGTGTCTGACTCCTTTACAAGGATTGCCTATGTTAATCTCCTGCACGTGTTGCCAAATAGGCCATAATACACCAAAGGGGGAAAAAAATGCAAACTGTAACTTCCGAGAGAGGTTAAATATTTTGCTCAAAAAGCAATTTCTCCATTTTACAATCATCAGCCTATAAAGTGAAATTTATTCCTGCCAGTCTGCTTCTTTTATCTACTTGTACTGCCATCTGATTTGTTTCCTTTACGGAAATTACAAGGTCATCCAAGCTGGGCAACTGTTGTGCTCGTGATTAACTCCCCACAATCAGCAGACACAAAACATGAAGATTTATGGTTAGATTTTTTTCAAGGTGGAAATTTATGAGCTGGTTCTTAATGGAGCTGCCCTAAATTTGTCAGCGTTAACCAGCAAAAGAAAAAAAACCAAACAAACCACCTTTGTTTTCTTCTTTTAAAGCCAGAATATAATATTTTGAATCAGCTACTTCCTTGCTTGTGTTTGTTTCACCTGTTTTTATTAATATTTGTCATTCTTTTACTCAAAAGAGAGCTCTGCATGGACTCTACGCGGCCTCTTGTTTACTGGAGAAACAAAAGACTATTTCTGTTGCCGACATATGTTATCTCATTACTGCCACAAGCTTGCATTATATCACCATGAATTATTTTGCCCAGCAGAGAAACGTGGCTTCCTCTGAGGTAAAAGCTGACAGTGGTTTGACAACTAAAAGCAACACTGCAATCAATTCAGGGCAGAAAATGAAGGATACCACACCCAACTGAAACTGCAAAGGAAACTAAGGTAGATGAAATATATTTGTCTCGGCTGTGTTGACAGCCTGAGTTAGACCTCAAATATAGACTGTGCCAGGGGGCTGAAGAGGATGGGAAGCATGAAGCAGAAGTTTTAACCCCGTAACGTATTCTGCCTCGGCTTCTGCAGAGAAAGGATGGGAGAAATAGATGTTGCAACGACAGCACGGAGTGACTCGCACTGCTTCCATAAGAGCAGGCAACGGGAGCAGTGACAGACCCCAGGAATAAAAAATACCTTCCCGGGCTGGTGACATCTCTGATTGAAATGAACTTTTGACACGGAGAAAACACTTTCCATTTCATGAGTGGCCATACGGGTGCCTCTGGGCAGACCTTGCCCTCAAATGCCACCTCCTGCTGCGGGTTGCCTACCATCACGAGCATTCCTCTCCTCAGCACAACGTTCCTCCTTCTTTATRGTAACATGAATAAATTGTCTCTGCACATTCGCAGCCCCACCTTCTAATATGGAGAGACGCATCTGCCCAAGGACAGACTATATCCACTCTGCGAGGTTTTGCTTTCATACATAGCAAAACATCTGCTCGCCCCGGTTAAGCGAAACTGCTGGCGGCAGGGGTTCATCCTGAGGAGAGATCACACTGCCAGGGCCCATCCAGATCATAGGTTAAGGATACTGTTCATCCCACAAACGAGGCAGCATGTAGAGGTGATATGTTCTGCGGTGACATTACCCACTGTCACCTCCCTTTTCTCTTGATTGCTCCATTGACCTTTTGCCATAGCAAATTACTCAGATGAAGCAAATTCATGCTGTTATTTGTTGAAACTCGTATCAAAACGATAGTAATAGCATCATTCTTGATGTTAGACTTGTCTTCTTCTGTGATGAATGATGATGTTAGCCATGAAAATTCCTAATATAAAGAGACAAGTCCAAACCRTGCTCAGAAATGAGGATCCTTGTCCTACTGAAACACTGAGATGTCTAAAGAGATCCTGGTATCTGGGCCGTTTTTYGAAAGCACAAACTTTGCTGTCAATGAGAATTTGTCAACTAGTGGAATTTTCCAAAGGTCATAGGCACATATGTACATCTGGAGATCCCAACGTACCTTAAATATATATATATGTATATATGTGCGCACGTTTCTTTCAGTGGCTTGCCCAAGGTTGGAAAGCCTGTGGAAGATGCAGCCTTCCCAGAGCATTTTAACTACAAAGCCACCCTTCCTTTCAGCGCAACAGAGCTCACCAGGATACCAATCACAGAAAAGAGGGCTGACAAGGGCCTTGAGAGCCCATCTCCCATCCGTACCCCCCCACAGAACCCAGATCAGTTCTGCTCAGAGTATTTATTCCTGGTGGCTGAGCCCAGATGTGTAATGATAACTCGGTTTCAGCTTGTTGCCCGTAGATAATCACCTGCTTTTGCTGCCTTCCTCCTGATGCTAAGGGCAATTTAGATAGCTCCCTTGGGGTTTCTCACAAATGTACAGCTTCCTCACGAAGCTAAACTAAAAAGGAAAAAAATGCCGTTTTCCCTAGGTACCATCGCGGCTAAAACCCAGGCTCAGCCCTTGGCGGYTTTTTTCGGTCACCCCCATTCATGCATCTAGTGCTGTCGCATCATCCCCTCTAATCCAGGATTTAGATGAGCTTGTTTACCACAATCCCATTTTCCGTGTGATTTATCCCCAGCACCCGGACATGTGAAGAGGCGAGCTCCACGCACACGCGCGTGCKCACTGCTGCTGGGGATGAGCTCTTGCTTTAGGCACTTGCTCTTCTCTCATTAGTGGRAGCTAACAATAAGTGTGAGAATTGCAGACGTCAGAGTTAATTAGGAAGAAATTATKCCACGTTACCCAACAAAATGAGGTCTGTGAATAAAGCCTAATCCTGCTGTCTGCCCATTCTTTTTATCCCTAAATGACTCGGAGGTGGGGAGGGCACAAAATGTCTCCACAGCGCTGGATGGGGAACAGCCATGAGGAGATTCAGCCGTGCTCGACAGGGGCCATCTTGCTGCTCTCCTCTGGCTGAATAAACCCTCCCCTCAACAGGACTGCAACACTGTTCAAATAATTAGCTGTTTCAAAAAGCTGAATCTCCTCACAGCCTAATTTTTTAGTAAATAAAAACGATCACTTCAGACTATCAGTCCCCTCGGGCCTCTGAAGGTASTGCTGTGCATTTTAACGACTGTGCAAGCCTTGCAAACCGACCCTTCCTCAGCACTGGTAATATCTCTGTCACCTTCACGGTGATGCCGAAGATGCAATCCTTTTCCCAAATTGTCCAATTTTTCTACTCTTTTTTCTGGTTCACGCCTCTCCTTCTGTTTACAAACATATTCTACTGCTCTTTCTCCGCAGTACTCTCCCTCATGCAGAGGGACACACGGACAACTAGCACCTGATGTGAACAAGTCCCAAAAACTCACAGCAGCCTCATGACATTTTAAAAATCAATGGCAATTTTTTATACTTGTGGGAATTCACCAAGTTCACTTCATCACAGGATTTCTGTTTCTAGGCAGTATTTTTCAGTACAGCTGAGGAAGACGCAGTATTGATCAGGGAATGCGTAGAGCAGATTACCTTTCTGACTGAGGTAGTAGGTGACCATCGTCTGTCAAACCTGCTGCTCCATAACAAAGATTTATGACTTTTCATGCTACATTTCTCAGTCACAGACATCTCGGTACTATTTCCAAAGCATCCATGGGACTATAAACACATCTAGCAGGTGTGCGTGTCTGTATCTCAGGCGTACRTATTTACAGCCATATGCACACAGACAGTGTGTCTGTGATCTATTTTCATACTTCCCATCCTTTGCCTCGTGATACTTGCAATTTATTATTTATATTGCTTCAGATCAAGATTTTCCACTCGCTGGTGTAAGGACAGTACCCCATAAGGTATTGTAGCGAATAAATCTAGGGCTACACAAAAAACAATGCAATGCAGAGCACTACTGTATATCTGACAGAGGAGCTTGCCATTGATTCACTGCTTTAAAGCCAGCAGAACATATACAGTGACACAGTCACAGGATTCAGTCGAGCAACGGGATGTCCATCACYCAAAGTCACAAGAGAGGCAAAAGGTAGTGTGTGGACACTGCAAGAAGTTACTTTCTTCTTTATTTGTTTCTAATKTAATTATTTTCTATTTAATTATTTAGTTAATGTGCAGAGGGCTGCTCCCCCACCTCATCTCTCTTTACTTTCACACCAGGCATGGTCTTGGGTTAAATGTGACTCCTACAACTGACAGCTTTTGGCAGCAGCACAGCACAAAATCTTACTGGGCTGCAAAATCTGAYTGGGTTGCCTGTGGCACCTGCCGGTGGTGGGTAGCAGTCCCCCGACACKCACTGCTCGCCTGTGGACAGCCTTTATTTATCTCCCTTGCCTTGTGACTTGCAGCCAGCCTCCCCTCTACCCCGAGGTGGGTAGGAGTGTGCTGATGAGACAGACATGATGCTGACCCGTAATAATACTGTGAATATSAAGAAGTTCCCTTAACTTTGATTATTAGCAACGTGATGATAATAATACTGGATTACCAGATTTTTTGTATGATTAGATCATCCTATTCCAGCAGGTGGGAAAAGCCRGGATGGAAGCAATTCAGGGAAAACAGATAAGGACACTGTCATGCATTCTTGAAAAGCAGTGGACCAAAATCTCAGCTTTAATAMTCCTGTATCTAATTGCTAATGAGCACCTTCACTAGAGTTGGGAGGTTGAGAGGCTCAAAAAAGACTTGAGTGCTTTAGAAAACGTCTGTCGTAGGGATGCGTGGCAGATCAGCCATGGTTTAAAGACACATGTCTCAAGGTATGGGAGAGACTTTGTGAAAGACATGCAAAGAAACCAGGTCTTCCCAGTTCAAAGGAGTGCAAAGTCCTCAGCAAAGTCCGGTGTAGTGTATAGCTATACAGAAATATATAGATACATTTTCTCTAAAGGGCTGTTGTACTTACTAAATAATATGTTGATTGAAGAAGTCTGTGTGTGTGGTCTCTTATGACCACCATTATGATTCCTTGGTGAAACAGAAGTGCAAGGACCGCTACTGAAGCACCTGTCTCAGTACCAGGGRACAGTGGTCTGCTGTGCATCACCCATCATTGCTGGCCCTCCTCCTCACCAGGGGCTCCTGACAGGCCATGCCTTTGTCATTGCCCCTGGCAGAACCTCCAAGCTCAGATGCAGAGCCTGTCTGAGTCCTTGCTGCACAGTCATAGCCCAGATACGCCCCACTCCTCTCACCCTGATTGTCACTGAAAGCTAAATCCAGGTCCTCCCRCTCCCTGCTCTAACCTGAATAACCAGGGGACCACTGCTTCCCAGCAGGTCCAACACAGCCAGAGAGACAGGCAGAAGGCACAAGTCTGTCTTTTCCCTCTGCCTGTTAACTTTGAGAGTTCTGTTTT
Organism: Oceanodroma leucorhoa; assembly: GCA_030449065.1. Lineage (NCBI taxonomy): Eukaryota > Metazoa > Chordata > Aves > Procellariiformes > Oceanodroma > Oceanodroma leucorhoa. The sequence goes on along the minus strand of JASVER010000026.1, from coordinate 6,664,147 downwards.
CCCTCCTGTTTTCTCCTTTCTGTCTTACGGTCACTTATACGCACTTCTTGAGCAGCTGTGAAGCTGTGCAGGCACCAGGGGATAAAATGGAGGAGGAGTTTGGGAGAAGCTGAGCAGGCAGAAAAAAAAAAGGTCTGCGTTTCAGAGTAGAAGTTAGTGGAGTTGTAAGCAGCCAAGAACATGGCCTCCAGCACCCATTTCCTATCCCCAAGCCACATGTGGTTATGAACCAGAGTTCTGCATCTTAATTCACTACTTTTGCTCCTTGCCTCATAGTAGGTATCACATTTTGGAGTAGTCATTCTGGTTTGGTTAGAGGAGAAGGTCTTCTAATTAGTTGCTGCAATTGCTGTGTAAAGAATGCCCAGAAACAGCCTACGGTGCAGGGGCCTATTCATGTGGCTGGAATTCATGTGATGTGGGATCTCCTGCCTTTGCTAGGACATATTTTGCCATCTTGGGCAAAAAGCTCCATTTTTGCTTGGATCTACATGTGCTAAGCCATGATACAGGATACACACCAGCGARGCACTAAATTCATGTGAAGTGTTTCTACAATATACACAAAGGTGTTAATTTGTCTCACGGCTGAGCTAATATTCAGGTGTGTAGTAGCCAGATCCTGCTATAAGATACAGTCTCTGCAGCCTCACCCTTACAACTGGTCTGGTGTAAGTGAAGGCATTATCGTCCCAGCATAGGCGACATGGTGAAGTCTGCTCTGGAGTCTCTCTTCTAGTTGGCGGATGCAATAATAAAGTCATAACAATTTTCTGGGACTAACTGGAGGTTCAGAGGTTCCAAGCTACATTTAAACAGGATCTGAACCAACAGTTCTGAGCCAAACTGATTCCTGGTGCAATTCTAATGACGCTGGAGGAACTACACCTGGGATGATTTTGGTCCCACACAATATGTCAATGGTCAATCTCTCAATATGCCTGGCTGTAAGCGTCTTTAAAAATTATGTTCGCTTTATAGTGCTAAATTCTGATCTGCCAAATGTGGCAGCCAATGAGCTCTTCCAAACTAAATACTGTGAGGATTATGCATAAATATTGAAGTATCCTAATCAGCCTCTTGGTGAAAATTAATTGATCCATTACAGACAATAACTATTTGCTGAAGTTTTTATTCTGCATTTTTTACTTCYCTAAGTAGCATATGTGATTTCATTGGCTGGCTATTTTAAACCGTAGGGGACCATCGGTGGAACAGTACAAATCCCTCTGAAATCCAAAACTGCCAGCTGCAATTATAGTCTGCATCTAGCATCTTCTCTAAGGACTATAAATGCTTCACTATTTTAATTTTGCTTGGCATTTGCATCACTGYGTGACAATTACTGAGCAATAGCAAAGGATGGATTCAGTAATGAAGTCTGGACAGTAAAGAAATACTGTCCAAACTGAAATATTCTCTCTATTTCAATCTAATATTCATCAGTCTGTGCACCTGGATAGATCRCATTTAGACACAAAGCGCTGGTGAGACAGGTACCTTCCTTTTTGCTGCTGAAATGTCTGTGGCTTTTTGCATATTAGAGATGAGGGAAGTTGTTTTCTCCTCATATTTCTTGATTGTTTTTAACTACTGAAAAGGATGAGATACTAAGTTGTAAATACTAGTAATTAAGTCATTGGATCAGACAGGAAGTAATTAAAAGGTCAGACTGGCAACTATATTAYTCCAGATAAGGCTTGCAAAATTCTACCAATTTCAGTGATGTTACACTGGTATAAAACGGGAATGAAACAGCATGGCTTAGCTACTTTTTGAGCTCGTATATACAGAGKTTTAGTTATTTGAACTATTTGTGATTGCCCCTAAGTCCTAGCTATATTAGAAGACAAGACCAAGCATTATACTTCTGAATGAGCAGAGATGCAATTGGGGAAACAAACAACAACGTTGTGAGAATATGGGGCTTAGACAGAAAGGGTTCTGGTATTGCCAAAATTAGTTYCCCTTGTTAAAAAGAGATATGCTGAAGAAACATTCTTTAATGGGGAAAAAGTAGGTTTTGGAGAGGTGAGATATAAAACATCTATAATAAAAAACACCTGGGGCACARTGAGCTGTGCAGAGTCAGTGTTTGCAAATGACACTATTTACCTTCATCAGACAGTGCTGTAAAATTTCTGAGAGACCTAAGTAATTCAGGCAAATGAGCAACACAGTGGAAATGCTGTTCAATGTCATTGCAAGGTCAAGCAGTGCACAGTCAAATACGCTAACAGACAAAAATTTCAGCTCTTCACATGYTTCAAAAGGGTTCAAAATTAATCATATAAGCACTGGGACCTTGCTATCATGTGCTGCTCTTTGAGACCCAGAGCTCCATGTGTAGCTGCAGTCTAACAAGGTATTAGGCTGAATAAAGACTGGACTGAAAAATCACAGTACCAGCAACAGTGCAGCGCCATYTTCCATACTTTGGGCATCACTGCTGAGACCCTTCAACAAGAATACTGAAGAATTAGACAGGTCTTGGAGTAGGCTAAGCATGATCCAGCACAAAGACTTTCAAAGACAGACTGGAAAGATGTGGTTAGTTTATTCCAAAGAGGCGATAAACGAGGCCATGGAAAAAAAGTAGATAAAATGCTGAAAGAGGYATTTACCAGGAGCTCCTACTCTTCCTGTCTCCACAACATGGCAGCGGTGTTCCCGCCCTCATCCCCCCCACCAAAAAAAAAAAGGGAGAAAAAAAAGAAAACCCGCAAGAAAATTCCCAACAACTGGCTGGTCTTCTCCTTGTGGTTTTCTCAGAGTCACACTGGAGGGCAACTAACAGCATTCACCAGCTSTGCATACCACCAAGTTGGTAATGTAACAGTATTAAACTGGTTACAAGGCTGGAAATCACGGCTGGAGCATAGGASGTTCTTAGACATTTCTAGTTGACCACAGTTTACTAATTTTTGGCAGAAGTCTTCCACATTTAATGGCCACCCCTCTATATCCCCTGCAATACAGAAAACCAGAACAGCTGGTGAGTAACACTGTTATGAAGAACAGAGGGTCTAGACAGGGTAAATCTGTCCMACCTGACCCAACAAAAGCAGGTACTGAAGGACGTCAGGATTTTGGATCAGGAAAAGACTCAGCTACTCACAGGAGACGCAGTCAGAAGAGAATGTTGTACCTCTGCCCTTTGGCCAAACTAACAGCCTATCAAATGGCACCTGCAGCTACAGTCCAAAATGTCATCAGAGCTGAMCATTTCCCAATGGTGCACCGAAAACAACCAAATCCACATAGTTCATGCTGATACTTAACCAAAGATGCCATAGGATATGCCAGGAAAATGAAATGGGGTGTTGTATGGGAAGTTATATTGGAGCAGAAATAATGTCTAGAGTCTTTCTCCCCCCCCCYCACAGCTTTTCCTCTTGAACATGGCGAACAAACAGATCTCAAATGTTTACYGACTAAGGATAAAAACTGCATCCCACCACATATTTCCAAAAGCAAGAGTTAGAAAAATGTTTGTCTCCTACCTTGTTAACTTTGTCCCAATCTGCTGCCTAAGTTCGAGCCTCTCTTCATCAGTCTGCATGGGGAGGATATTCTTTTCCTCCAGCTCTCGCTTGGAAGGCCTGTTGCTTAGTTTGATTGCTAAAGAGTCCTTCCTGCAGACTTTCATTGCCAGGGAGCCTGTGGGAGAGAGGAGAGGCTCTGCCAAACGAGGTGTCATCATTTCATTACAGCATGCAGCAGGCAAAGAAGTACTGGCCAAGGGAGGATACGAGGCTCTCATTTACATTGGTACRGACTGTGGGAAAAGGGGCGTCAATTAACTTCATGTGCTCAGTTAACCTCAATTCATATCATAATAAGGAAAAGCTGAATTTGGTAGGTATACAGGAAAAAGAAATTAAAATATTGCTCCATAGAGGGGAGCGGGGAAGAARGGCTTGTTTCGGAATTGCTAGTAGCATCTGTAGCTTTCTCTAGCACAGTGTTTCTGAGCCACGTAATGGAGTGAATAATTCAACCTCAGAATCTGGGCAGGCAGCAGAGCTACAGCATGTGGAAAGAGAGCGGTATCTCTCCCTCTTGCAATGTAGTATCAAGACATTCAAGCTAGCGCCAGAAGGAATCAAAAGTCAATCAGAAGCAGCACAGATCTCTACGTACATTAACTGACACTGCTTCTCAGGCAGTGACAGTGGCAAAGACACTGTGAAAACGGGTGGCCTTTCACGGCTCAAGCTTGCTTTCCTAGGCTGGCATCCAAAGAAGTTTGAGCGGGGAAGACAGACACAAACAGACAGAGAGACACAAACCCATGAGAGGTTTTGGGCTTTGGCAGGAGAGTGCGAGATAGAGCAGTTCTGCTCTGTTTCTTAGWTTAAGAGCAAAGACTGCTTAATTTCACTTGCAGGGTAAGGGAGGATTCTGAGRAGATGAAACATGCCTATTTTAGAATCTTTGTGAGTGTTTTAAAAAGGGTGTTGTTTGATTGTACTGCTCCCAGTTTTCAGAAGAAAAGAAATCCAAGGGCCTGAAACTTCAGCTTGACCGGCAGGATGACAAGCAGTTGTCATATGCGAAGTACTGTACATTGTCTTCACGGGAGAGTCCTATGATACCACACCAAGGCAGGAGATGGGTTTTCTCAGAGAGGTCAGGAAGGGGCCATAGGTCCCTCTCCAGACTGTAATTGTGATATGGCTATCAATTAACCTCTTATCTTCTTATCTGAGCCCAATTCTCTGATCGTGACCCCTTTCAAAGTATGTGCAGACTTACGATTCTGACATGATTTAATACTTAATGCATATAAAAGCTCTGATTCTCCATCGGTGGCACTTATTTCATCCTCCTGAAGTAACTCTATTGAGCTGATCTTGACTTAAGCCAAAGGCAGGGCTTCTCTACACCATGGACACTTGGGAAAGTGAATCCGAAAGTCAATTTGGAAGTGAACTAATATAAGCCAAAACCAGTCATTTGAATTCTGTCTGAGAGCTACCCAGACAGGGATTCATGTGGATTAGGGAAATCACTATAAATTCATACTACTTGTTATTTTGGATTAATTTACCCAGCATCCCCATGTAGTCAAGCCCTGAGGAATGCAAAAGCCATGGTCAAGAAAGCAAATTCACAGGCCTTCTGCTTCCCTTGTGTATTGAGAGTTTAGAGAAAAAATTAAATAAATAAGAAAGGAAGAATTGAATGAGTCTTACTTGTAAATAATGAGTTATCCTCATCTTCATCTTCCTCTTCCTCTTCTTCCTGTCTTGTGTAGAGGCAGGAAGAATCTTCATAGTCGGTTTCATGAGGCACATTTTCTTTATTGTCATCGCATTCGATCACAACAGTTGGCACTTGTCTCATGTCTGGAAGGCCCCCAGGTCCTGTTTTTGTAACACTGTCACCTGTGTGTAAACCAGAGCTGTTGGGAAAGAAAAACAAATTAAATAAACTAAAGGAAACAGCTCAGTGGAAGACTAAGTTGCTTCTCTCACTGTATTTAGGAAAGTAGTGGTCAAGGACAGAAAGATCTTCATGACCAGCAAGACATCTAATGGGTTTAAACTGAGTACACATTACATTTAAGGTACAACACTTGTTAGGGAGAGATAGGACAGCACACAGGCAGAAATACTGGCAGCCAGGACYGAGAATTAAAGATCTGTGGCAAATACAGTCTCAAGGCTTAGTGAGAATTTCACCAGYTACTCAGAGGGATAAGCATGTCTTCAGCCCGGTGCCTGTGTGACCTCTCCACTGGTGTGCAGGCAGTAAGGAGAAAATGTCTCACCTGAATGCAAAAGGTGGAGTAAGAGAGTGGGAGGAAGGAAAGGTGTAGATTGTAGAGGAGGATTGTAGAAAGGCAGGGGAAACCATGACTGGCACTCCTTGGGCAAGAAGATGTTGATTGACTTGAGGGGAAGGCAAGGGCACAACTCTCTGAAGTGCAGGGGACCGAGCATGTCAAACTGGGCTTGGAGAAAAGAGACTTTGGGAGCTGGTGAGAGTAACAAGGGARGGAGCTAAAACCTGGGAGGTTTGTTTGCTAATGGCACAGTTATATGTTGTGGGGGCGGCAGTGACGACGTCCCTTCTCCTGCCCCAGCTCCTCACTCCAGCCAGGTGCTGGAGATCAATCTGAATTGGAGCTAACATCATA
>JASVER010000026.1:6611632-6657814 GCA_030449065.1 Oceanodroma leucorhoa | reverse complement strand
TAGGTCAGTGCTGCTACCACCTAGCTCTGTTTATGTGTTGATTTCAAAGCCCTTTACCAAGGAACATATCAATACAAGTAGGGAAACAGGAAGGTGAGGAGGTGAAGATCAAAGTCAAACAAAAGGTGAAAGAAAAAGTCAGGAACAGAACCAGGTTTCCCAACCCATTTTTATCTAATAGCTCRTGTTGCTTTTCCAATGTGAAATGAGAATGGGAGACTGGCAGGCAAAAATGATGGCTGCTCAGGTTTATTTGTGAGTYGGCAGAAACCGCCATCCCTCCTAAGTCCCAGCTGAGGGAACAGCTATGAGAAAGGTGGGGAACATTTGCCTGCTGGACACCCTCTTTATGTCAAACTCCCATTTTACTTTCCAGAAGAACATAGGTGTGAAAACAGATGCGCTGGCCAGGTGGCACTTGAGGCACACAAATTTGGGTCTGGCTTTACCGAGTGCTGAGTAGCCTCAATGCCCTTGAATATTTTAGCCTGCTCAGAATACCAGAGGCATTCTGCATCTTGAACAAATGTTGTATTATTCTCTTTAAATGATTTTCTACTGAGTCAACGTGAAACATTCTCTTTCTTCTAACCCTAAAGTTAACATGGACTCTTAAATGGCTGCCAGATAACATCCCAGAAAGCCTTTTTAAAATGGGTATATAATGCTAGTCCACAAYGTGCTTAGGGATTAAGGAGAAGAAAAGGCTTCAGATTCTGTGAGCAAACCATACCATGCTRTTACTATCATCTTTGGCTTCAAAGAAATCATTTTGTTAATTGCAACATTTACTATTGCAGACAATGAGATGTATAGCTTTACTGGATGCCTTGAAGAGAGGAACTCCATTTTCTTARTGATAGTCCATGTTTTCTACCACAAAGTAAGAGAGATTCATGAAGAACTGGCTTGTGAACTTATAATTATATTAGACTTCAATGAGTTTGACCCAAAAAATTTTATCCCAGAAGTAGTTTTAAAATTCATCAGCTGAATTCTCCTAATGACACATAAATGCATTACAGTCTTGAAAAAAATTCAACTAACTTAATTTACTGATATGCTTTAATAATTTTAATTTTATGAATTTAATTTTTAAAATGTTTTCTCTGTAACCTATTTTTTGTGTAACTCTTTTTAAGAGGAAAGGCAGGAAATTYAAAAGCCTGGAATTAAATTTCCAAGAGAACCCAAAATGCTGTGAAATTCTGTTAACACTGCTAAAAAAAAAGAAATAAAAAAACTTCCAGTGGTGAACACAACCACTGGATCATTCAGTTAATTTTAAAGCAATACATACACAAAGAGTAAGTTACAAGTTCACTGAGTCCCTCCTGGAAGTACAAATGGAGGGAGCAAAAAGTAGTTCAGCATCCAGGACCGTGTGGTGCTTCCCTGTTCTGTGAAGGATRTATGTAGGTTACAGATGCATCCTTACGGGCGTGCACATGGGGGAGTAGATATCAAAGTGGTTCACCAGTTTAGGTTACCAAGCAGACAAGATTACAAATTACCACAGAGGATCTTTATTTGAACTAGTGATCTAGAAATAGGCAGCTTCTCATCTCATTGTAATTTTTCTGAATCATCCACTTTCGTGATAATACTACTTTCTATTTTAAGCCCCTCATTTTTCCTGGTGTTTTGTGTTCTTGATTAAAATCAGCCTTTTCCACAGCATTTTGACTAAGTCAGCTGTCTAAGCAAAGCACTTATGAAATACAGGCAGTACTGCAGTATACTTAAGAAAGACGAATCAAGGTCACTGGCTATTTCCATTGTGTACAAATTCCTCTGGGTTGTTAGCAAAAACCCCACACGGTCAGGTGGTCTACACCACAAAAGTTTTTAGCATTATTTACCAAAAAGCACACTATTGTTTCAAACAGTCCATTTTAAATCAGCTTCGTGTTTTGCAACAAAATTAGAGAACAAAGCTACAGCTAAGCAAGTACTTGTTTTAAGAAGATAAATGTATCTTAACACATAGATTTGAATAATTCATAGCTGACTAGTACAAGCAYTTGCAATTACTGTTGCATCATCTTTACGTGATCAAAACAGCAAAAAAGTGACACCACTATAGCTTACAGTGTTTCTAGTGAGAAAATATTTTAATGAAAAATCGGAATTTAAGCATGTGACTGACTCATGGTACAGACAAAATCAGAAAAGAAAAAAGTGAAAACCCTCCTGTAAAATCTAGTGGGAAAAAAYTGCATGCTTCTCATCTGTCATCCCAGGCTCTTTGATTTTGGAATAAAGGGTCAAATTTTTATCAGCATGTTTTCAGATCCACAGTACACTCTTCTGTACTTATCAGTTAAAACAAAAATCTGAAAAAAACTTCAAACCATTGTATATACATTTCTACAATACAGGCATATGTGTGACAGACAGAGCGAGAAAGCAGAGCTATAAATATTAAGTGTTTCTATCCTTAGGCAATGCTAAAGTTTATACAAAAAGCAATTCTCTTGACAAGTTTTATGGAAGATAAATGTTTTCTGACTCAAATACATTTTATAAGATTTACAAGACACTGGCAGGAATGTCTAATGCATGTCATTTCATAAATCTACAGTCTGAAGCTGAACTGGGTGTCCCAGAGGAACTGGTCTCACACACTGTCTTTTTGGACATAGCGATTTTTCACTGCTCTGCCACAGATGCAATTCTGGCCCGCAGTGAGATATTGCCACTTACCAGCTCTTTAGTACATACCTTGAACAAACTGAGGGCTTGATTCAGCTGCTAGTGTACAAGAGCCCACAGAGTAATTGAAATTAATTGYCGTCTTACCAGACAGACTGAGAACTATATGGGCAAGGCAGAAAATAAGGCTATTTCAGATCAAGAAGCTGCCTCCCTAAGTCAAAATTAAAGATACATTCCAGTGGAACAAGAGGGTTTCTAAAGCTTCTTTTGCTGCTCTTGGTGACGCACAGCTTTTGGGCACGGTCTTTCTTCTCAAATTCATTTCAGTCAGGAGGATGAAACCTTCTGTGGATTTTGGTGGCAGGGCTTATCAGATTTTCACCAACTTTTGAAATGCATTCTGATATGGTAAAACATGATGCCCGAATCGAGAGTTTTACTTATGCTTGACACATACCCTTTGGGCTGAAGGGGAAAGTTGTTTGCAGTAGGGCACAAATTGGCAACAGAGGTTGCAGAAAAAAGGTTACGTGGAAATTACACTCTTCTCTGTTTCAACTTAATCTATCATAAAGCTGGTAATTTATCAGGGAAAATAGAGGCAAACTGGCAGCACAAATGACATGTCGTAATAGTCATACTATGACAAGGGACAGATTGCCCTTCTGAGAATAAGTTATGAATAGATGTTACGAGTACCAGAAAATGTTTGCAATCAAAAGCGTTCAGTGTGCAAATGAACTTAATGCTCTCTAATGTCTGTAATAAAGCTGAATAAAAAAATCCAGGAATTAACTGCCATTTTAAGTCGTAAGAACAACTGGGACTTGAATAGCTATTACACGCTTTTAATGTACCTTAAGACACTAACTTATTAATATGCACTAGATCTAGGTGAGGCAGTAACATACAACCACTCCTGCAGAGGGGAAAATAGAGGTAGAGAAGCTCAGTAGCTTTCTCAAGGTCAAAGACAGCAAAAAACTTCTGGYTTCCAGGCTGGTACAGAGGGACAGCTCATTTTTCTCTGGCAAGCTTCTGGCTCATTAGCAAAGCACTGAATTCAAGTATCAGTCTTCAGATGTTGTTAGACTATCTGAATTCCAGAGACCTCGTCTATGAAAGCAAAAAATCCAGATTGCTAGAGGAAGGGGATGTTTTAGTCCTTCATTGTTTGTTCCTGTCACACTCACAGTCCTGCCGGAGAGAAGAGTTGTGAGRTCTAAGAAAAGTTTACTGGGCAAAATGTGGAATTGATACAAACTGGTTATGGGTTCAGTGAATATCAATGGAGTTTAACAGACTTGAGGAGCTTCCACTGCACTAGGAGCAAAGGAACTAGACACAGGGAAGAAAAAAAAAATTCTCTCCAAGGAAAAAAAAGACAAAATTTAGAGCAGAATACTGATCTGCACTTGTCTACATGATCCTCCTGTATTAAAAACAAAATGCTACTCTAAATAATCCCCCAAATTACCAGCCTTGGCAGCATTATTACTGCAGCATCATGGCAATTATTCTATAATGTTCTAGGATTGTTTCAAGATAAAGACTGAGATCAGCAAAAATAAATGCGGCCAATGAACTCAGCATTCCCCAGAAGGTGCCTCAGAGACTTGTCAGGCTCTCTCACCTCCTCAAGATTATTGACCCAACAACAGTGACCCCGTCGCATGTTACCCTGGAAGGGACAGTGAAGCTCAGGATCTCACTGCATATCCTATGCATGCAACAGATGTGAGCACACTACCGATTTTTAAATGGAGGAAAGCAGACTTAGGATCTGTGCAGTTTTAAAAAGCCCTCAAGACTTCTGGGCCGAAGTGTCCAATGACAAATGCTGTGGTATGATTTCTGCTCAGTTTAATCCAGATTTTATACAATTATGGGAGAAGAACTACTGTCAAAAACAGTAGAAAACAAAGGCATTTGGTGCAAATAATCCTCTCCCAAGTTAAAACCATGTATTTTAAAAATCTCCACAAATTTTCAAGAAAAGCTGGCAAATTTACTAAGATCACAGTGTGGCATGAAAATGTAATTTAAGAATTTAACAGCAAGTGTCAGCTCCACAGACCCTTTTACCTGTAAATACTTTGAAAATAACAATCGCTGTTGCAGAGGAAACAGTCATCACCTATTTTCTCTCTTGTGAATGCAAACGTTATTGATCTGTTTTGACTAGCAGAATAACTGAAGTACTCAATACTTTATTTCATGATTGAAATAATAGTTAATCAACACAAAAAGGCTATGAAAAATCAACTGCCTGCAATATCATGAGCGAGGATTCATTTTAATTTAAAATGTGACATATCAGTGCCACAACCTTTTCTTATTTTCTTCTCCAAAGGGAGGCAGTTGCTTCATATTGGGAAATGAATCCTYGCTTATTCAGTTTTTAAGAAGCAGCAGAGCTTCAGCTTCAGATTAATAGTTAAAACCAAACAGCATCACCTTCTTTCAATCAGTTAAATGTATTTGTAGACATAAACGTGATGGATGCCTAGAAATTGGAGCATTCATCGCTGTGGGGCAACAGATGCCACAATGAAGTCATMCTCTGAGAGATGTCACTGGGCTCAGGATAACAAAGTGCCTTCTGCATGCAGTGTGAGCCAGGCAGTAAGACATCCCACCTCTGCTGGGGCCGGCATGGGCAGTGCAGCCCCAAAAGAGCCTTTGGGAGACACCAGCTACCCTCTGYGCTTGGCGCACCGAGCTCTGGGGTGATGCAGATGCATCTGACCAGCCCTGCTGGCAATGTGAGAGGTAACTGGGTAGTCACTGGGCACAGGGGGGAATGTGGATGCTTTTTCCAGTCCTACCACTACAGCCCTTCTACTGATGGGAAGAGGAACCTCCCTCACAACCCTAACAGTTTTCTCCCAGCAGAAATTTCCCCCASGCTGCAGAAACATCAGCCCCCCCTGATATGACCACAGAGGTCTCGCTATCCTGGTACTAAAATAAGGCGGCAGCGTGGGACAGCCTCTGGTCCCCTGACTGTTTTTCCTGCAGTAAGGAGAATCTGCCATCCKTAATCGAATTCTTTTTAACTATGTACTACGATGAAGGTAACATTATCGCAAAGAGGTATCGGGGCAAATCATTAGGCATTTTGTCTGTTAGATCAAATATTTTCACTTCCTGTYTAAGAGAAGGATGATCTGATGCTTCTAGAACAAGCTGGCTACAAAGCTGCCCTTGGTACTAAATAGAACATGTCACTTTTTGGACTAACTTCCCTATTCTGGGACTTGCTCAATTTTCCTCTACAAGATAAAATAAACTTTCCAAAGCTTGCTGATCTTGCAGTCTATGAGGACAGCTTGCATTTATACAACATGCTTCACTTAGACTATTTGAAGCAGCGTTCAGAGATACCCACAAGTGACAGTAACAGAAAACAGCCCCAAGGTGGGTAAGGCTCTTCTGATCAAATGTACAACCTTCCTCCAGGTGCAAATGGCTAAGAAGGTAGCTGCTGTGAAATGGGTTAAACACTTACTTTAAGATCAAACATATAATTTAATTTAAATTAATTGAAATAGTATATTAAAACCCCTCCGAGTRACTTGTAGGAAGTCCTCATAGGTTGTTTTGAGCTAATTGGTAAAACTAATCARATATCCTGGTTGAGTGGCACATTTGGTTTCTATTGTTCTTTTTTGAATTTTCCCCTTCCTCTCCTTTTTTTTTTTGGCAATCCTCCACATAACCAGAGCTTTGCAGTTGTACACTCTGCAGTATATAGTGCAAGTCAGGCATGTCCTGTTAACATCTTCTCCACTGGCTGTATTATCTAGTTTCTTGAACAGGACAATGGGGTTCAGGAAATTCGGTYTTTTTCTCCTTTCTGCTACAAACTTGTCAAACAAGTCAAGAAAGGCTCTTTCCCCACCTCTGTTTCTCCAGCAATGACTGCCCTGAAGTTGTCAGACCCCCRCAAGAGAGGCCTCATTCAAGTACTATCAATATAACCCAAGTGGTGATATTGATACTGAGGTYAGCAGGAAACAGTGCACATCAGCATGTAATTTTAAAAGTTGATCCATTACCTTTCTAGCCTTTGCATGGTCATGGCTAGCGTTTTGTTCAGTTCCTCTATCATCCGGCACCCTGAAGGGTGAATGGGCAATGTGCTGGACCCAGAGGGCAGGTGCTGGCTGTGGCTGCCGTACTGGAGCTGGTGCTGGTGAGCCGCTAACTGGGATGGCAGGACAGTGTGATGGTGCTGGGTCAAAGGCTGCTGGGAGCTCTTCTGCGTGGAATAGGATGAGAGAGAGAGGTCTGGCCCCCCTAAAGGCATGCAAATCATGACTTTCTTTGGAGGTAGTGGAGGTGACAGTTTAACTGGCATACAAGGCAGTTTCACAGGAGCGCCAGGATCTAAAACAGAAGAAAGAGAGGCCCTGGTGTTAATTTTCATGTCAGTAGGATGGAGTTCAGAGTATCTGCCTGGGCGAACAGGTACTGAGGTTGCTAGTCAACACGGGAGTGTGCACCCCTTCCCTCCTGCGACAGACTACTCTGCACAGCRTGCGCTCAGCACGGTCTTTGGAAAAAATACTGTTGTTTTGCAGCACTTCTGAGTCTCACAGAAAACATCCCAGGGCTGTGCATGCCCGTTAATAAACACGTTAAGCAATGCTTAACAAGGCTTGTGGCACACTTTGATGCTTTAAAGCCCTAATCCTCCAAAACAGCCCTGTGAGGTAAGCACGATGTCTCCCACTCAACGGGCACGCAARCAGGGGGAGAGCAATTTGGCGTCTGAAGGTACAGGATGACTCACCACCATCACTGCTGGAGCAGAAGCTCAGGGACTCCTGATCCTTCTCAGCCACTGCAGTGCAATTACTAAAAGTCACATTTCTTACAGTTTTGTAATGTGCAAAACATCTGGTGTTAAAAATTACGTTACAGGGCAAGAGAGAAAAGAAATAGGGTTTGAATAATAAACAGGAGTGGTCTGGAAAAATGAAGGATACAGGAGGAGAAAATGATAAAGGGCAGATTGTTAGGGTTAATGTATTCTTTTACAGAAGACTTGGCAGGCACTTTTCTCTGGACTCATGCATTGAATTTTAACCTTTTTACTCTAGGCATGTTCCTTGAATCACACAGTTGACCTGCCAGGCAAAGACTCCCCTGACTTCCATGGGAAATCAATGAAAGGTCCACGAGCAAATCTCTCTGCCAGGACTCAACTGCAGGACTGAGATTTTTGGAGTTGCACCACGAAAAGTTTTCAGAAGGGAAAAGAAGTTAATGRGAGGGCTTGTAGTTCCCAAGATGCGTGTGGGAAATGGCCACCACGTATGCTAAGAGCAAAAATGAGAGCAAATATATATGCTGTGAGCTGCCACTGTGAGTTTGTGTTTAGGAGGAAGGCCAGGCCCTTTCCAGACTGGAATGCCAAGGACATTTGGCTCTGCAATGCAGCTCTGCGGGCAAGGCTTGCACGCTCTTTGGCCTCTTGTTGCTTCAGTTCACTCTTCTTGATGTAACATGGTAAAGGAACTGAAGGGCTAGAATCTTCTTTTGACCTGAGAAAGCYTGGAAGTAAGATGTTGCCCACCAGGTTTCAAAGGTCATCATCCTCCTGAGCRATATCAGATTTCTAAAGTCCTTTTCCAGATGGTTCTTTTTACCATTAACTATCCTTCTCCTTGCCCCATTTATTCCTTCCTCTCTCCTGGCCTATCCTGGGTATTGCCTGTATTAGTATCCATATCTACTAGCCAGGGTGCACAAGGTTGATACCAGGACTTCCAAGCACTTCCTGAAAATGATGAAGGACGGTAATGTGAAAAAAGACCATGCGTGGAGCCAAGCTCAGATATGACCTTARACTTTTTTTTAGTGCTAGTCATAGCTTCATTGCATCCACAGTATCCACTCGATACTAGTGTTTTTACTACACTAGGAACAACACACTGACAGCAAGTCTTCCCTTTCTTCGAAGAGCTTATAGGCTAAAGACATAGGAGAGGCAAAGGGTGTGCACAGATGAAATAAAGGCATGGAGAAAAAGTGGTCTTTCCACATTGCAGAGTGGGAGAGTTACAGAGAATAGAACCCAAGTCTTTCAGCTTTCAATGCAGTATCATATCCACTTGACATGTCTCTTGAAGGCAAAAATTCTTCTGATGGCTCCACCAAGGCTGAAATCTAACTCATGGGATTGCCAAACCACAGGGCACTGCCCTCTCCTCTAAAGCAGATTGCCTTCTATACAGCAGAAAAAAAATACTTTCAGGATTTTCTATTCAAGCCAGGAAGGTCTCCAAGTTACTGTGTTTTTCTTATGTACACTTTGTAGTAAYAAAGTGTTTTCATACATTTGTGCTCCTTGCAATTTCACTTCTTGAGCTGGTCCTGAATTACAAAGACTACAGTGAGATCTGCACTTCCATTTTGAAAAGCGCAGGTTTGACTGTTGGTTTTAGATCCTCTTCCGCTGTATCTCAATTAGCATTTAGTTTCCACATAAATTTAAAGAAATCCTTYACATCAACATATTTTCAGTGGTATCAGTGCTGGGTGACTCCACTGGACACCTGCCAAAAATCTTGCCCATTATTTTTAACATAAGGCTTTATTCARACTGACTGTTTCACCCAAGTTATTGACCCTGTCTGAATATGGCCCTAATACCTAAATAGAGCCTTGAAAATGAACCAGAGGTATTAAATCTACTTGTCTGCCCTTCACGTTTGGGAGAATTCTACTTGCCTCTTAAAAAATAAATGGCTAAAAGGAGTGTGACTGCAATGGGAGGAGAGTTCAATCCATTCACTTGGAAACTTATCGGTATGTCTTCACTGACATCAGTAACGGAGACCTTGTACTGCAAGTTTTACTGCGTGGTCAGATCAGTGAGTGTGCTGAACAAATGGGGCCTTGCTCAAATCCATGGGCTCCAGGCACGCTGTTGGAAACTGCGCTACTATCATCTGGAGCAAAAGAGAGAACAACTTGTCCCTGCGTGCAAGAGTGAGATGATACAGTTCTTTCCTCTGTTTTTTTTTTTTAATTTTACAATGCATGTGAGGTATGAACCAGAGGTGGAAACAGTTATTGTCTCCAGCATGGAATATCCATCAGCCATGGACATCTGTAGGTGAATAAGAAGCTGAACAGTGGAAATATGAACAAGGAATCTGTGGTAAGTGTCTTCTCAGTGGAATGTTACCAGAGTCTTAAATCATTGCACAAAGCACTCATGTGACAGAAGAGAAGCAAACTGTGTGAAGCCAGGTGTGCAAGTCTGATTAATCTCTTTTGGCTGAGGTTCTTCATGCTCAAGAGAATAATGAGCAATTTTGCAAGATGCTGGTTCCCAGCAGGGTTGTGACCACTCAGCACTGTGCATGGTTAAGTAATAATTGTGCCAGAATTGATGAAAGAGATGTTAGACATAGAAAGCTTCCCACTGCTGATGACAATAAATTACTTAAAAGATAGTTGTGGATGCCACAAGACTTGCTGCACATCACACCTATGACAAACAGGTTAGCCCTTACCCCTTCCATATAGATCATTTTGCTAATACCTATAGTTGCTGCTTTTCCTCTTGGGTTTTTCAGGAGATAGATAAATATACTTCTACTCGCTGCTCAGAAGGTCTGCCCATGTATGGTTCTTCTGATGTGTTTGTGGTACACTGAAGCTGTACACTAACTACACTAAATCTGATGATTCCCAGCCACTGAACATGGCTGGAGAGTTGGTCAGCACGTGTTGCAGATACACCTGTTGCAGATAGAGTGCTAGGAAGCTCTGGATGTACGGCAGCAAATATTGTTCCAGCAGGGCTGCTAGAAAAGCTCACTAAAATCCTCAAATCTTCCCCCAGCACAACTACTGCATGGAGTAAAAAGGCATGCCTGGGAATCCTGGTCTTGTGGCAGAGCTGGCTATGTTTGCTATCCTGCCAGTGGGAGAAAAGCTCTTTCTTGCCTCCTTGTGATGCCAAACAGGAGCCAGCATTGTACCCCGACAGCAAAGATGACCAACAGCCTCCTGGGTTGTATGAGTAGAAGCACAGCCAGGAGATCAAGGGATTATTCTCCTTTTATTCAACACTCTTTGGACTGTATCTACATTACTGTGTCAAGCTTTGGGCCCCCCAGGAAGGACATCAAAAACCTAGAATGAGTTGAGCAGAGGGCCACCACGATGGTTGAGGGCTGGAGCACCTGACCTGGAGAAGCTGAGGGACTTGGACTTGTTCAGCTTGGATAAAAGATAGCTTGCAAGGGGGAACCTAACAGTAGCCCCCCAGTACCTATGAAGAGGTTATCAATAAGGTGGAGCCAGGCTCTTCACAGTTGTACATGGTGGGAGGAGGAGACAAGAGAGGTTCTGGACTGGACTATAAGGAAAACATTTTACCCCATGAGAAGAGCCAAATGGTGGAACAGGTTTGCCCAGACAGGTTGTGCAGTTGCCATCCTTCGAGGTTTTCAAGACCCRGCTGGGCAAAGCCCTGAGCAACCTGGTCTGATCCCATAACTGGCCCTGCTTTGAGCAGGAGGTTGGACTAGAGACTTGCTGAGGTTCCTTCCCACCCGAATGACCTTATACTATGACCTTTGCTGTACTATATACAACTACAAGTAATACAACTCGTCATAAAGTTAACGAGTTACTCTTTAAATTCCATCCAAGTAATTAATTCTGTAATGTGCAAAAAAAATCTGCAAAACCCAGCGTGGCCTGTTGAGGGAGCTCCATAGTGGAAATAAGGTGATGTGCCTGATACTTGCCGGTAGCATTTGGACAAGTAGCTTTYACTTTTTCAGGTCTTCTCTCTGGGAATCACTTGTGTCTGAACAGTGGGAGTCTCTTCTCTTCTTTCAATGATTTTTTTGAGCAGATTCATAAAGACAAGTTAAAAACTGTTCTGAAAGATCTGCCATGCATCTCCTGCTGACTACAGCAAGATCTGYAGCCATGTTTTCAGGGAAGATTGGAGACCCTTTGCTGTTCTTCTCGACCAYGTATGCATCCAAGGTTCAAGCTGAATTTGGAGAACACATGCAAAGCATGCTTAGCCTAAAGGCTGAAAAGTACAGTTCTGCATGAATTCCYGTGCAGAGCCTTGAAGAAGGTTTCAAAGACGAGAAGATTTCCCGCTGCCTATACGTGCGAGGTACTCCCCTCCAGGTAGCGGCAGGCAGAGGAAGTGTGAAGAGAGCAACTGCATCAAGGTCCAGTTGCCCATGAGAGCCARGGAGTGCTGGTGAAGGACAGCTGCTTTTGCTCTGCTGCTTCTCCCTCAGGCACACAGTGAAAAGAGAATTGTCCATTGCCCCCACACGTATGTAACCTGTCTTCATGAATGTAGCCTGGCAGAGCAGGCAGCAGGAGGTCAYGTCACAGAGGAGGAAGCTTGTGGATGATGTCTTGGGTTCATCTACAGAGGAGCCTTCTGAGACAYGTGACTGTTGCGTTACAAAATACTGCAAAGAATATTTAGTGGATAAATTGTAGTTGTAAATACTTTTATAATGCTGTAACTCGCAACCAGCCGCGTTGTGGCAATGCAGCAGGACACCAGGCATCCATGTTCTCATACATCATCCTTGGCTTGCCTGCATTATCAGAAGTAAYTTTTGGAGACTTGTAACATTTCCTACCCTGTTAAATGTTTGCCTCTAATTATGAACTAGTTCTTACTCTACAGAGACATAACTAGAAAGCACAATCTCAGAACTAAAAATGTGCTATGCCCCTCCTCAAAATCTTCAATGAAGAAAGCAAGAGAATGCAAAAGGTTTTTCAAAGCTTAAATATAACAGCTGAGTGGCCAGATACGACCCAGGCTACACCCTACTGTAACATTAGGCTAAACTTGGGCTCAAATACACTCAGGTGTTGCTGAGATCCCAGCTTAGTGGCATATATTTTGTTCTCTGATGTTTCAGGGGACTTTATGGGCTACTGGTGATTCAGTTGTTTGAAAGGAAAATATCTAATTAGTTTCGGAAAACATTATCTGTGCTGGTGAGAAGTAACAGCTTAATGAACCATGATCAAAAGGAGCTTTACACCACTGGGGTATGTTTTCTATCAAATCAGATATGGCCAGTCTTCTTGTCACTTTTGGCCATTTAAGAGTTGATGATAATTTGGGGACTTTACCCCTGCAGTCCAATTAAATTTCATCCCAGGTGATTATTTCAGCTCCTCCTACATTTTCAATGATGGGGGCTCAAATGTTGTCCTAAATGCCTGGGTTCTGCATGTGGATATTGGAGAATTAAAATGATGAAAGAAATTCTGTCCATGAATGTTGTCTAATAATAATCATATCTGAAAACCAGTAGAAGGCTCACCAGGAGGTGACTGGCCAACAGCAAATGCAGASCAGTGAAACAATGGTATCAAAACAGTTAAGGATCATGTTTTTCTCTTAGGGTTGCCTGTCTTCTAGGGCTGCGTGGGCATTTCCACACCCAGTGCTGTGATAGGGACGTTCCCTGTGGAGGCASCATCATCAAGAGCATAGGAGATGGCGTGAGGCAAAGCACGGAGCATCTTCTGCAGCGGCGGTGGCACCACTCCCAGTGGTGCTCTGCAGTCTGCTCCTGGCTCYGTCCCCGTTCCTGCACTGTCCCGTCCCCGCAGTACCTCAGCCTTGAGAAGAAGCATACCAAGGTTCTGTGATTTATATTTGCTAGAGGCAATTCTCTCTTCCTGTCACCTTTAAAAYGGATTTTTTTCTTTTCATTCTCCACAAAATTAAACGTGCTCTTACATGTTTATTTTAGGCCTGCTCTTTTATGTTTATTTCTTATTGAGGGAAAGGCCAATCTTTGTCTTGGCACAGGCAGATAGATGTTTGAGATGGCTCACAAATGCTGTCAGAGGTGAGGAATGTTTCTTTTCCATTTCTAAAACCTGTATTAAGTCCTTTGCGAAACCCTGCAAGTCAGCCTTCATGCCTTTTTTGAAGAACTTTGGGATAAGTTCACAGCAAGAAGGTGGTCAGACTAAAAGGAAGCTTCTCTTTCCTCAAGTTTTGTATTTAAAATATTTCTCCTTTTTTTTTTTTTTTTTGCTGCTGACCACGCCTGTAGTGATATTATAATATACGTTTGTATAAAACATGTTTCTATGAAATAAATATACATATGTACACATACATCTACATATACGTCTTAAGACAGAAGTTAWGAGGCACTTCTGCATTTTCAGGTGTGTACCTGAACCCTTCACAAGATCACATCTCCCCTCTCAGTCTTCTTGAACAGAGCTACCAGACCATTAAACCATTGTCACTCTCCATTAGCCAAGCCCAGTATGTYTTAATTTGTCCTTCAACCTTCTCACAAAATCTCCAGTAGAAAAATGGGTATGCAACAAAAACCTCGAACTCCTGAATTCAAATTTTACTTGTTTTCTCACACACAAGCTGAGGATGTCTCTGGAGTAATTAGTAAAAGAATAGCATTAATTYTGCTTCTCACTGATGAGGGTGCTTCATTAGGATTGATTGCTCATTTCCAAAGATTATATATGGCTAAAATAATTACCAGTGGAGAACACAAGGCACTGAACAACACATATATCCTTCAGACCACCAAAGTAAATGGACCCTTAAGAATAAGTTTAATACTTTTATTTATAAGGTATGTATAAATGAATCTTTCAGTTCCACCAGGAATAACTGTTAATTAAATTAAGGCCCTATGACTGAATCTGAATCTCTGTTCCTTTTCCCTGAGGGTTCTGTATCCGCACGTACAAAAGTCTGTCTATATGCACATACAAGAGTTTATTTAGGACTGGATGAGAGACCACTAAAGGCCACCACAAAGTAAGAGAAGTCACAGTCCTCTTTCACTTTCATTGGAAAGCCGTCACCATCAAGCAATTGAGTTATGCTGACAGCTTGAGCCTGATTCTACTTCACACAAAATTTCCAGCCGCAAAAAAAACCCACACCAGAAGCCCTCATTCTTTGATTCTTCTGCTATCTCTTACAAAAGAAAGGCTTATGAATGAAGGACATTTGRTACCTGAGTTTTTTCCTATGCTATTCCTATTTTTTTATTTCTTCCATGTTGGCCTCATTTCTGAGCAGCTGCTTGTAATTGGGACAGAGTGTTATGGGAGATCACAGGAAGCTGGTTTTGTCCTCACCTGAAGCCATTAATACCGCTGCCTGGCTTTGCAGGCTGCAGAACTGCCCATTCAGTTTGTAGTAGAAGGCAAAATATTAGCCATTATGTGTAGATTTTGTCAGGCAAGAAAGTAAAGAGATTTCACATAAAATGAACAAAACTATAGAGAACAAAAATGTGTGGTCATTCAAACAAACGTGAAGAGACTACGTAGAGATATGAGAGGAAACCAGAACACGCTCTTTCCTAACGAGCTCTTTCCTGATATATCTTAACCCGAATAAAACGGGTATTAACTGTCAGGAAAAAAAAACACCATCTAGAATGTATTAATGTGGGCCAAGCATTTCTCACATCAGCCCTGGAAAGATCAGGGCAGCATTAACACAAGAAGATCARCCCAGTGAGAAGACCAGTAGCTGCCCCAGTGCAGAGATCCACCACACCTCACCCTGAACTCAGGATTTTGAGGTGCYGCCTCCTGGCCAGCAGCTGCAATTATGACCAGACTGGTCAAAAGGTGCAGGCAGGCATTTAGGGAACCTTTTTTGGTCTGTGTAAATGTAGCCACGCTTTGCTTTGGTGGTCTAAATGAGAGACTGCAGAGAGGAGACCCACCAATCCTCCTTCCACATGTACCCAGAGCTTTGAAGYGCCAAGAGCCTGGACACTTGTGAAAACATCTGGAACACAAAAAAGGAGCCTGTATCGTC
The DNA here is from genome assembly GCA_030449065.1 of Oceanodroma leucorhoa. Taxonomy (NCBI): domain Eukaryota; kingdom Metazoa; phylum Chordata; class Aves; order Procellariiformes; genus Oceanodroma; species Oceanodroma leucorhoa. The sequence goes on along the minus strand of JASVER010000026.1, from coordinate 6,642,303 downwards.
TACTGTTGCTAGCTGCCACGCAGTGAGAGATAAACTGCAGCATAATAAACTGCAGGACACCAAAATCCTGGTCATTGGGAACTGGAGCTGCCCATCATCATCAGGACTCACCAGTGGGAGGGGAGTAGTCCGAGCAGGGGTGGAAAGGGGGAGCAGTTAGGCAGGCAGTGTGAGCAGGGAACCAAAATGGCAAGAARCCATAGGACAGAATGGCCTGTGTAAGGATCGGGGGCGAAGTAAAAGACAAACACATGTAAAGATACAGGGTGTGTGCAGGGGGACCTGCCCAGATGGCAGTTCAGGGGAGAAGCGACAAAAGGCCAAAGGAGAAAGCAAAACTCTTCCTTTCCCCTCAACCCTCACCCCTTTTCTCATTAAAGGCATTTAAAGATATCCTAGTATTTTCCTGATACTTCCTTTCCCRTCAAAGCACATCCTGCAATTTTTGTGGTGATGGCAAGTCTTAATGAATAAGAGTGAGGAGGGTTAGAAACRCAGCGGCGGTCTTAGGTAATTACAGCTGAGAGGGGAAGTGCCCTGAAGCAACCTTGATGAAGTTACAGACTGAAAATGCTTGGTGATCCCTGCCCTAGGTACAACACAGATACATTACCAGTACACACAACAACRTATGCAAACAGCGTTACAGAAGGAGGAAGGACACGGAGAACCTTGCTGTAAGGGCAGGTTTTTCCTATAATGGAAAAATGGTGGTGCTGAGGGTCCAGGAACACCTACTTACCAGTTAAGTGGCTGGCAATCCTGGCAATAGGTTTAGGAGGCAGGGCAGGGGGCTGTTTGAGGAGGGACAACTGTTTCACTGGGGTGTCCTCATGGTCTCCAGGGAAAGCGGCAGATTTTTTGGGGGGAAGTAGCAGGACTGGCTTAGCTGTAGGATCTTGGGACAGGAGGACGCCGGATTCATTGGATGTGGGGCTCTCTTCAGACACTGGAGGACACAACCACATCACAGACGCAACAACGTTACGAGCAAAGCAGCAGCGGATGCAGCCGCAGTAAGACAACAAAAGCAGCGCAGCAATGCAGATTAAGAACGACTCATAGATTTCACTCAAACATCATATAACATAGAAAGGAGGAGAGAGAGAAAGAAAGGGAGAAAAAGAGAAAGAGAAGGAGTAACACACATCTACACAAGAGCCGAATTTCCCATTACCTCCAACAGAAGCCAGCTCCCTTATGCCAGGCTGGGACGTATTCCCACAYCTTGAACACAAATCAAGAGCCTTAAAATGTCACATCTCAAACGGTCTGTCACCACAGCTTGCTCAGGACCAGGTATGTTAGCAGGTGGTCTCTAAACTTATCCTATAAATGTAAAAGCACTTCACGGGGCCTACTCCATTTCAAAGAGGCTGCATAGCTGTGCAGGATCRTGGATGGACACTTCTACCAGTCACTTTTCCTCACTCAACCTTCCTCCACGATTCTCAGCATTAAGTGATGCAGATAGAGGAGCTAACCTAGATGTACAGCAYCGCCGTCTCTCCGCAGGGGCTGGGGAAGAAGTGCAGAGAGCCTCATCTAGGGCAGGGCAGCTGGCTGCGTTAGCTACGGCAAGATGCGTGGTGTGAACGTCACCCAACACCACGCGGCAGCTAAAGGGCATGACGTTGTACCCTAAGGTTTAAAAATGTTGTCAGCTCTCTGCTCTAGAGCTCATTGGCACAGCTGAGACATAGCCACAGAGTTAGAAATCTACTCTTAAATGTTGACAAAGTGCAGGGACTTTGCCTTACTCACAAAGAGGTTGCGTGTGTAGAAGTAGAGGTTACTTCTACGCCAAGWCAGTCAAAATTTCTCACGGAGCATCCAGTGACAACCTGTATGCTGTCACCTCCTTCTCCACCACAAGACCTTTGTCTTCAACAAGGATTTCTCAGGGCTAGACACCAAATGTTAGAAGTCAAAAACTTATTTCAAACAGTATAGAGTATCTACATCATAATGTAAACAAGACGTTACCTGTCCCATCCATGATCTCTGTGGTTGGGAGCACCTCGTATGAGCAGGGTTCCCCAGATGCTGGACCTGACTCCAGTTCTGCTAGGGCTGGCAGGGATACCTGGCTGGAGCTCAGCACTTGCCCAGAGCCCAGAGGCTGCCCATTCTCCAAAGCTCCTTCTTCATTTGGTATGGAAAGCTCCCCATCTGTTCATAGTTGGAGGAAAGCAGAATGACAACAGAAGACACRTAAGTAAGATGCAGAAAGAATTTAAAGTGAAATCTGCTGTCTCCATTAGCTAGCTTGCAAATGAGGAACCTGAACTSAGATCTGGTATGTATACAGAAGACACAGGGATAAGGATCAAAACAGTATGGTTTGTGTCTCAAAAATACAACTTGTGCAGAGCAATTTTTGGAGATGTCTGACTGTGATGTTCTGGCCACAACAGTTTCACAGAAGTCTGACAGTATTTCACTTGCCTTAAGGGGTTATTAAGATGTGGGAAAGATCTGTCAAATATCTGTTGATCCTTTGCTTACCCTAGGATGGTCATTATGATCCACGGTCTAAGCTGGACGGTTCCTGACCATCCTCCACCCATGGGGCCATGCAGCCCCATCCAGGGCCACAAAAACTGTTTTCCCTCTGTCTCTGTTGAAGCTGGGAAGTCAGGAATGAGAATGGGCTGGAACTGAAGCTATGGAGCTTTATTAAAGAACACTAATATACACAGTATATAATTTATAATATTTTAATAATAATAACAAGAATTAYTCTCTTCCTTTACACCAATTTTTATGCTATGAGGGACACAAGCAAAATCACAGAAGTATGTCCCTATTTAACACACAAATAAAAACATTACAGCTCCTAGCATCAAGATTTTAAGTAAGGGAGAATAATTTTTATAGTCGCCTGCTGTAAGGTTTTGACACTGGGATATAGCAGATTCCATTTAGAAAGCCTGTTTTTCAAGTTATTAATAGTATCTCCTCTATCCAAGCAAAATTTCTGTAACAGCAGCTGGTAGTTTCTTTCCTATCAAATGCCACTTCACATTAGAAATAATAAAGAACAGAAGCGAGGGACCAGATCATTCTCTATGGTGTCAACCCGCATAATTTTTATCTCAGAACTTGTTATGCACAGCACTCTGGTACCTGGAGGCAATGACTACATGGATATCTCAATTACAGTTTTATAAAGGAAAGTGTTCAGCCCCTAAGGTTACGAGCGGAAGCCTGAAAATATAACCGGAATGTGACCTGTAAGGCTAAAAACCAGCAGGCAAAAAAATGGAGCCTAATTTTACTATGCATTTAAATTATTTTTTTAAGTCAAACTCAGGATTCCAGGATCTGGTTCTTGATTTTTGGGCACCTCTGATTAGCCATATTACTGCTCAATGTACCGAGCAGAGAGATGTACATCATTCAAGTGAGTGCACATTTTCCCCTCACAGGGCTAAGATGTGCAAACCACTTTGGAAAACAACACTGAAAAGAGAAAAAAAGTTGTCTCACTTAAGCGTTAGGACACAGYAATTAACGAGTCTGAAAGTACGTTAGCTAATAAGTATTCAGAATTATGTTTCTGCCTTTCAAAGCTTCTCTACAGCGAGTGAAGATGGYCTCCTGCTTATTTTGGAATTATTAAAAATACCAAGGTGTCGACTTTCCTGGTTTTTTTGGAGGCTTTTTGAAGAYCTAGAGAGCTATTATGGTACACAGCCACATCATACTAGACTGAAACACGACCCACGGCTTTCAGAGCAGTCAACTGAGCTGGCTAAAAGGTGGCCACATTAATCAAAACTGAAGGTTTTGGCCAACTGTCCACAGCACAGTCTCCTCCTAACTGCTGCGGTCATTCAATACAAACCCGTTTATTTCCCTAGGCAGCAAATCAAACAACAGTTCAGCCAGTATTTAAGCTGAATGTTTTTCAACTTAGCTGTTTGGGTGGAAATGCTATGTATTCTGTGCTTGCTCTGTCTCCCCTTTATAAACACACACCTTTACACGTGTTTGGGATAGGGGCTGCTACTGTCTCAGCTACCYGATTTCATGAAAGAGCGTAACTGTTTCTTACGCAGAGCAACTGTTTCTTGAATGAAAGGCAGTGATTGTGTCCAGCAATATTAGTTAATTCAGTGCAGGACTAAATTTGACCGTAACTGTGAGTAAACAAAAAGTATGCATGATAAAACCAGTAACATTTATTTTTTGGAGGGATGTCTACACATTTTTAATGAAGTGGGATGCCTATTGTAACATGCTGAGCACCTTGAAATCTTACTGTTTTAACTGCACTTTGCACTTCTCAAGGTATATTCAGCATGATTTAAGAAGAAAGCATTCAAATGACCTGTTGAAGGKTTATGATTGCAAAAAATTAAAACGTGAGATAAAATTTTGGCTTTTACTTYTTGTCATAATAACAAGCATGACAGATCTCTGTACTGACAGCATAACCTCTTTTAATCTTACCTCTGAATATCTCCCATCTTTATTTAGACTCTAAAACTTGTTCTTGAATTTGACTGAAATCATCAGACGTGACACAGAATCATGACTGAAATATACACCCTAGATCAGATCTTGCTTAAAGAAGAGCTACATGGGGAGCTGCTCAAGTACAGCAAACGGATCAAAGATGCAGATAAAATGATTTGTAGAGTGAAGAATATCTTAGTGTGAATTAATCCTGGATCAGAGACAGGCTTGACAACCAGMTGTAAAAGGCAAATTACTTATTATTTTTAAAGTACTAAAAGCTATTCTGGTTAGCTGACACACAAATGAAAAGAACCCTGGTAATGCAATTATTACATATACATGGATGAATCGATTAGTCTTCAGGAACTGGCTGTGAGTTTAAAGTTAATTTTGCAGTGTGATAACATGTAATTTTTTGTTCTCATACTTGCTAAATCCTTTGCTGTGTTTTCACAGAGCCTGCTGCTACTTAGTGGAGAATGACTTTCCCTAAATGCATGARCTTTGATAATGCTGGCTGAGTGTGAATCAGCTGGATCTGGATGGGACCAGAGAGAGTAGCTTGACCTCTGCAGCAACAGGAGCACTTGAAGGCTGCTCTTCTGTTACTCAGGAGGCTCCACACACTTGAAGTCACTGAARAAACAGGACCTCAGAGGAAACTCTCTAATGCACAGGACTCTATCCAGACACTTTGATTCACCTTAGCATGCAAAAATAACRGCATGGGGTGAAGGCCCAGAAATGCATAGATGATATGTTCAAAACGTGTGTCCCTAAGCATGGTTTCTACTCCTGAACTCACCTGCCGTTTCCACTTTCAGGTACTTTTTAAAAATTGCCTGGTGCGAAACAGCCCACAGTGCATCATGCTGACTGGTACAGACCAGTCTTTTTGTTGTTTCTTGACGTCGGAGCTCTGCCTACCCTCTCACYGTGTCTTTTCACTCTGAACACCTTGGACTAGAGAACGTCTTGCATGTCYGGAAAGTGCCAYGCTCATATGCTCCTTCCRTAGACAAATGGCTAAGGAAGTCAAAATGATGAGGAGAGTTTGAAATCCTGAGTTATTTTYCACTTTGGGTTGTCTCCTTCAGTAYTTGCCTGCTCTCAAGTAAGACTGTCCAGGCAAGCATTCTCGATGGCAAAGACTAGGAAGGGCAGAGAAAAATTCATGTCCTTCTCTGCCATGGCCCCCATGGGCTAGGGGATGGGGAATGGAGAGTTCTTGCATGTGGTCAAGACCTGTCCCCAGGGCTGTTTCCTAGCATTGGTGGCTACCTTAACACAGTGGCTAGGATCCTCCTTGACTTCAGCCTCTAAGCAGACCCCCGATTTCGTGGGATCCTGTGGAGTTTGAGACAGGCTGACATATGGGTGTCCTCCCTGCTTCTGGAGAAGTTCAAATCCTTTCAACATACTGAAACTGCAGCAGAACTGGCTCTCCAGCGGCTGCCATGCCTTCCCCCTTGCTGCATTACCAAAGCCACTTCTTCAAACTCATACTCACACACTGCCACAAAACCTGCCTTAGCACATAAGTGCAACACTTCCAAATCCTGTCAGGATTTAGGTAACCTGAAATTTGGGTCTAAATCCATCATTTTGATTAGATAGAGAGTACAAAAATACAAAACTATAAAAGATGAAGATTGCCCATGCTTCCTTGCAGAACCATTSCACCATCGTCTCTGAAGCAAGCAATCAGTACACACTCATATTCAGAAATTTCTCACTACAGACAATCTCATCTATGTTCAGATAAAAGAAGAGGTATCAAAATACTACAAATAGATTTAATTCTTTGACCAGCACCATGGAACAGTGGGCAATTCTAAAGACAGATGCTTTTGGCACAGTTATACCTTCATGTGAAAATCAAAGCTGTTTATCTATGTGTGGGAGCAATGGTATAGCAAAAATGTGAGTTCCTCTAAATGCTGTGGTATGTTCTGAGTTGCAGGTGGAAGCTGTATTTTTAACCTCTCGGCACTGCCTGCCCACAAACTATTAGAACAGCAGGTGCCTCATCAGATACTTCTTCAACTTACTATGTTGCCAAAAGTACACAGTATTTGAAAAAATTACCACCTTTGCCTACATTTTCAGAAGACTCAAGTCACAGAACCCTGGAAATGGAAGATGACAGAAACTGATTCGGTCATGAGTCTGGCCCTTGCCAAGAAAAGAGCTCTCTGCAGTTCAGTCTGGAGTGGTTTCACTTGACTAGTTTAAGCGTGGGGGTCACTGAAGTGATAAAAGCATTTCTTGTTTCCCAAATATAGCAGCTGGACTGTCATGACTCTCCCATGTGTGAACACTGTGACTTACAGCACTCTGCTAACCTTCTCCTGCTGGATGACACAAAGTCCTCTGAAAAGCCAGCAAATCCTGAAGCAAACAGGTCAGAGAGTCATTTTATACAGCAGGTGAACAAACCCGCTAATTCTGTTTTTCTTCAACATAGAAAATATGATAAAACCAACACTAAGCACACTGCAAGCTCCAGAGTTTTTGTTCTTGGGTCAGTCTATACATATTAAGTTTCCTTTGATCTGTATGGATTTTTTTTAAGAAAGAAAAAGGCAAAATTACTCACTCACAGGCTGAGTCTGTCTTTGTCCTCCTCTTAGGAAAGGGAGACAAAGAGATTTAACATCATGGCTACACCTATTGTCTGTGCAAGATGCCTCYTGGCATGGAAGGTGCTACTATCATCAAGTAAAGCCTTCTGCTATGAAGTGCTAAATTCTGCTGTGTTTTCTTGAAGGATTAGAGATTACCTAACAGGAATTACAWGGAAAATGTTACTTCCACTTAAGGTCCACAGTGAGATATAATATCCTTTATCAGAATTACTCTTGGATTATTACACCACYGAAGGAAATACTGCTTTTGCTCTACAAACCTTGCCTTACTCATATCCTTGTATCATTAAAGCTACTTGATCAYCGCCACTATACTTGTGTATTGCCAYTTTCTTCTCGGGCCTACCTCTTTCTTTCAAGGAGGGGTACCAATTCTTAGCTTCCCGTGTTTGCAACCAGCAGGAAATAATGTAGGATACTGAGTAAGAAGTCCAGCTTTTTTGCATTATAGTTTCCCTTTTAGTGGCACCTGACAGTGAAAAAGTCCGATGTCTGCTTTTTGCACTGGAAATAGGAAGAAGCAGCGTGTGTTTCATACCAGCTTTTTCTGATATGAAAAGGTGAAAAATTACTATAAAGAGGAATTAATTTCTTTTTTCAGACAAGGACTTCCAGACAGCTTAGCATCTGCTTCACAAGATGACACAGAAGGTTACAAGCTACAGCATTATTTGATGAATGGAGAAAGCTGTAGCGCTTTGGTAGCGAAGCAGGGGGAATCTCCCCAAGTTTCAACCTGGAAGGGCAGGGTCAGGCTGCACAGAAAAGATTTTTCCTGGGGATGCCTTTAGGCRTATGTGGGGATGGGTCAGAAAGCAGCTACGTGTGGGACGCGAGGCAGGGATGAAGGAGGGCACCTCCCAGATGRAGGTGCGACTTCCGAGCTGGCCAGGGCACTGAACGGGGAGCTACGCCCTGGCCTCCCCCGGGCTGCGACAGACGTGGTGTGACAGCCTGGACTGTGCCTCGCTGGCCGCGGGGACGCCTGCCTCATGGCCRCGTAACCCACCTCAGCCACACTCCAAAATCCGGACAACCCAAAGGAGTGAGAAGGGCAAACCTTTTCCCAGGTGGTTTCGACCCTGAAGTTGCATCTAGCGTGACTTCCAAGGCAGCAGGCCATAGTGAGGGCACAGGCAGGGTTAGATTGAGCCGGCAGTGTGCCCAGGTGGCCAAGAAGGCCAACGGCATCCTGGCCTGTGTCAGGAATAGTGTGGCCAGCAGGAGCAGGGAGGTGATCGTGCCCCTGTACTCGGCAYTGGTGAGGCCGCACCTCGAATMCTGTGTTCAGTTTTGGGCCCCTCACTACAAGAAGGACATTGAGGTGCTGGAGYGTGTCCAGAGAAGGGCGACGAGGCTGGTGAAGGGTCTGGAGCACAGGTCTTATGAGGAGCRGCTGAGGGAGCTGGGGTTGTTTAGCCTGGAGAAGAGGAGGCTGAGGGGAGACCTTATCGCTCTCTACAACTACCTGAAAGGAGGCTGTAGCGAGGTGGGTGTTGGTCTCTTCTCCCAAGTAACAAGTGATAGGACGAGAGGAAATGGCCTCAAGTTGCACCAGGGGAGGTTTAGATTGGAYATTAGGAAAAATTTYTTCACYGAAAGGGTAGTCAAGCATTGGAACAGGCTGCCCAGGGAAGTGGTGGAGTCACCATCACTGGAGGTGTTCAAAAAACGTGTGGATGTGGCGCTTCGGGACATGGTTTAGTGGGCATGGGTGCTGGGTTGATGGTTGGACTCGATGATCTTAGAGGTCTTTTCCAACCTTAATGATTCTATGATTCTGTGATTCTATCTAAAGGACTAGCGGCATCTAAAATACGTAACGGGTAACAACTGTAGAATTTAATGACAAGCAGTATATTTCTTTGGTTTTGCAATGTTTTTTATCTTTTTCACTTAAAAAAATAAACAGTTCGGGTTAGTAAATTTTTAAATTCCCAAAAAGCTAGACTAAAAAAGTAGGTAGCAGATGTAAATGCTCCAGACTTTATGAGGTAGACCCTACTTCTAATATCTGTGAAAGTTTATAACTTCTATGGACTTCTAACAGGTTTTGCACTGGTATTGTTAAACGCTTTTAGACTTCGAATTAATGAGGCTTTAAAGCACATGCATAAATTCTGTTGAATTAAGAGGCAACTTTGGCATGTCTTTATATAATTTGCTGAATTCATTGCCTTAGTTATTGACAAGAGAAGCAGCAAAACAAATAAAAGCTGTGGTTAAAGATTGACACATACGTAATAGATGTCAAATATGTGTTGCATTACCAGTGTAAAACAACATTTGTAAAACAATGGCGTTTTGCATAAATAATACATTACCAACTCAACAAATTAATTATCCTGAACAAGAAGTTGTTGTTGTTGTTGTTGTTGTTGTTATTATTACTATGTCTTCTGAGCTGTTTCAAGGGAATGTGCACTGTTCTGTGCTTGCCAGTATCCAAAACCTTTAATTGTTTCCCTTTTCCACAACAGTTAATCCCAGAGTGACTCAACCAGACAATGATAACATATGCAGGCACGGACCCACTCCATCTCCCCCCAGTCTGGATGCCTCGCTGTTTTGCAGCAAGTGACTCCCGCATGCTGACATGATTCCTATTTCTACTGCTTTACATTTCTGATTAGCTTTCAGTTTTATTTGCTAGGTAACTATCACATCTACCCAACCGGGAGGGCCAGTCCACAGTGAAATCAAAAGAGATGTTTTGGAGACTGTATTCTGCACAGTCCTGCAATTCAGGACTGTATTCTCAGTTCTTAATGTTACAATAACATAATATCTGGCCATAAAACTATATGGGATGTCAATTTAATGTTGTGAAAAGAACACTTACCTTTATCAAAAATTTCTTTCAGCACTCCTCGTTTTATAAGCTCCTCCCTGCTTTGCCTCATTGATATTTTTCTTTCCAAAGCTGTAAGCAAAGAAGAAGGGTCAATATAAATAGAAAAGAAGGGAAAGGTTTGTTTTAAAAGGCTCTATGCCTTTTAAGGCATTTAAAAAATGCTTTTTCTCCTCTTCAAGTCAGTGGTAAATTAGTTTCTCAAAATAAAGGCTACCGGCAGTCCAGAGAATCTATCTGCCTGCTGCTGTAGCACGGCCRTTATTGACAGAAATGGCTATAGCCTGACCGATTTGAGGGCATGCCTGCACTCCCATTGCTTAATTTGACACAGGACCGAAGCATTGCTGTGGAGAATTAGAGACAGCAAAGGGAGAAAAAGGCAATTAGTGCAGAAACCGGAGGGGGAAGGTAAGAAAGGAGGCAATGYGAAGGATCACACCAATGAAAGACATGGCCATGGACTGTCCCCAAGGCACAGAAAAGGACTGGCACCTCCGCTGCCCTGAAGCCAAGGCTTGTTTCCCGCTACCTCCAGTGCGAGCAGAGCAAGGCGTTCGGGACCGCACAAAAAAAGAGCTGTWTAATGCAGCCTTCTCCTCCCTGGAGGGGTATTTTCCCCCAGAAAGGTGTAAATGAGGAACTCCATGAGAGGCACTGCAATTTACACCAGGTCTGAACAGCCCCAGTCCTGTATTGCCTGCTTGGAGACCATGATCACTGGGGCGGCCAAACGACAGATAGAAATTTCATGTTTGTTTAGTTCAGCAGTAATTAAAACAATGTCCAATTAACCAAAACACCACAAAGGACATGCATTCAGGCAAAGAGCTGAAAGCCAGCAAGCAAGGGGCGCAAGAAATGATGTGCAGGACTGGCTGCAACYGATCACGCTCTGCGAGAAACAAGCCTGTGCCTGCCAAAAAAGAGGCACAGTCAAGGGCGAATTGCTTCTGCCATATGCTCCCCTATCAGACCCAGCGCAGACGCATGCACACACAAATGAACTGGGACTTAGCATCTCCAGTCTGCCCAAGGCAGATTTAAAGCAAAAGAGGCTCCGAAACCCTCGCTCCATCCCCGAAAACATGAGAGTGTAACCTTTTCTGGCACCGCTGCATGTTGGCTGTTCCCGCAAGGGCACAGGATACTCGGTGAATTAGCCATGCTCGTACTGACACACCGCACTCATTGCAACTTATTTGCTGTCAGATACGTACGGCTTCGTATGAACAAGGCCAGCTCTGCTTCACCCTTTTCCATAGGATAAATTTAGGTTTCCCCGTTTTTAAAATCAGTTTTGAACACGTATTCTTCAGGACAAAGGTCAGTAGGTACAGTCGGTAGCAAATAAAAACAATGGTCTCCCTTCAACACACCCTCTGAACTTCAGCATCGATCAGAATTAATGGCAGGTCCCTTTGCTGAGGCAGAAGACCCCAYACCCATTAGCCAGCCACATGGCACAGTTTTATTTTTGAGGCTGTTAACGTAACAGCCACAGCATTTTCCGGAGTGCCTTAGCCCCATTTGAAGAAGCGCTTTAGGCATCTCACTGAGTTTTAATGAAACTTTGATTTCTATGTTTCTAATATGCTTTTGAAAAGAAATACCCAACAATCAGACTGCGGAGTCACGTTGCAGACTGCTCCCCAACCTGCCTTTTCCCTGCACTGAAGGGGCCTTGTTCTGGTATGGTATTTAAAGCTTTTTCCCTGTCCTCCTTAAGAGTAGCTGCCCTCAGCCCCTCCAAAACAAGCCAAAGCAAGCTACAGATAACTCCCAAGCTTTCTCCCACCAAAGAAATTGTTAAAACCCTGACTGACTTTAAAGAGCAATTTGGCGTCACCCAGTGTGTAATTTTCTGTTAATGTAAGCCGCAAACACGCACCCAGTCTGTCAGCTTGTTCTTCAGGGGAAATCAGGTTGGGTGAAACAGCAGCAAAGCAGCAGTTGCTGCATACAGACAGCAGCGCTGCTCACAAAACCAAGACACGGGCAAATACTGCTATTTCTGTACTTTACCTTAAATAGCTAAGTAACAGGTCCACATTTTACATACCAATTCACTGGCACCCGCCCTCCCGGGTTCGCCGTCTCACCCTCCTGCCTATTCAACAGCTGGCTGTGCAAGGTAGCAGCGTTACTACTGACTTCACGGCTAGGAAGTCCCATCACACTATTAAAGTAGTGGTAAGAAACAYGGTAATTTTGTGGATTGGAGTTAAGGCTTGCGGGGGACTGACTGCTATAGAGGGCTGGCAGGACATTTTGAAGAAGTGCAGGAGTGCCCTTTCCAAAACAATTGCTGGGCAAGACACTCAAGTATTGACCAAGACTTCTCAAAGTCACAGGCTATTTTTGTGGTCTAGCAGAATTTCGAAGATAGAAYATATTTTTGGAAGATGTAGGTTTTTCAGATACTCCCTTTTAGTTGTAATCCGCTTCTGCTCAAGAATGAAAAAAACCCCTCCAGTTTGAAGCTCAGATTAAAACAATTTTTTCAGATTCCAAATCCTTTCTAAGTAGGTACAGGACTTAAAGTATTAATTATTTTCCTGCTAAGGCAGTTTAATTAATAAGATATTTAGAGGAAGGGCATGCTGGGCTAAGAGCAGCACTGCATGATAGTAACAAATGTTATACTAAAACTATGGAACATGCTGCTTTCCTTTAATACAAATCTTCCTCCCAAACAAGTCTCATACATTTAAGTGCATAAACTGCTATGTTACTGCTGGATAAGGTGGAAAAAAAACCACAAGCGCTTAGATGCAGAACTCATTAGGATCTAACAGCCCGAACAATGAAATGTTTCACTCGGTCTGGATTTCTCTGGCAAAGACTGCCTGTTCTTTCAGGAAGGATTTTCTTTTCAAGCAGAAAGCTGATACAGAATAAATTCATTCACTCTCCACTGAGAAGTGATCCATTCACAGCAGAGGATAAATAAAAACCTCTGAATTAATCCTTGATTCATGAGAACCTTGTAAATTCCGTGATGGGGAAAAATTAAATATAATTAATATTTAACAGAAGATGTATTACTTCACTGGCGATTTTCCTTGGTGATTAACCTCATGTCGTTCGTATGTACAATCTTCCAGGAGATTAGAAATAAGCATTAAGCCCTCTTTATGGGGTCTACTTATGCCAGAAACTGGTTTTCTTAACAAATTCATCCATCCTCCAAGAAACTCTCAGTTACTGGTTTACAGAAATGAGCATATGTGTATTTTATGGTATAAGCGCACAGATTTTGCCAGTGTGCTCCGCAGTATGCTGTTTCTTTTAAGCTCTGATGAAGGAACAGTGGGAAATGTTTTTATTAATGTTTCTGAGCTGGTGTTTTTGAACTCGTCCCTCAGGAGCAGCACCCCTCGGCTGTTCAAGCGGAGCTGTTCTCTGTGGCAGACCCATTAAGATCAGTAAAGCCTTGACAGGGTCAGGAGGATTTCCTGCCCCTCTGTTCTAGAAATCAAGTACAGTTTTGTCTTTATTTCTTTAATAAGCCGTGATGGCAGTGATTGTGGGCTGCTCCTCCAGCTGAGAAGGTGAAGCCCGCCGCTGCCTCTGTGCCAAGCGCTTCTGCTGCTCCATTAACCAGCCAAAGAGGCATTTCCATAGTCAGGACGTGTAACCTTTCTGTCCCTCCCATCCTCCCCTCCAAGACCAAAACATCTCAGATGAACTCTTCCAACCTGCACCTATATGAGAATAAACCGGTCCCCTTTGCATAACTTGTCATGTTGCTGCTTAAACCAAGGGGCGGACTACATAAACAAGTCCTGCCCTTTCTTCTCATCTGACAACCAAAGCTAAACCCCAGTCTGTGCCAGCCAGTTGAATCTTAACCTCGCTTTTTTTCGGAGGTTGCCCTTGGCCTTTGTCTTAAAAAGCCCTGGGGGTTGCTTTGCATGAATTCTTCCTTTCAAAGGCCACTATAATTTTCATGATGCTTTTAGGAAGCAAAGGTCRTTATAGGAATGGAGCTTAGAGCTTTCTGGTGCATCAATTATATTTGGATTCAATAGGCAGAAATTTGCTTTGCTAATAATTCAGATCTGAATAATTAGAACCAAGTAAACCAATTGCTTTGCACAGTGTTAAGGTAAACAACCATCAATATTTCCTTAGACTTGTAAGGATGGAGAGATTTTCAGATGTGAYGGATTATGTATCAAAACACATTACACCATCCTGAAACTCTTCCAACYATGTAGACTTTCCTGATAATCAAATGGAGCAGGATTCATCTGATACAAATATTTACAATGTGGGCTTCTGCCTCTGAGTTGGCCTCCTTATATATTAAGAGCAAGTCTCAGGCATGATTGACCTCAGCCTAATGTAAGCATCTAAAACAGTCCGAACTGCACCTTGAAGTGCCTGTTAGTCTTTACTGACCGTAAAGGAAGCTAAGGGTGAGTAGCTGAGATAAAGATGCATAAAATTAGGGCTGAATCCACTCCTGAAATCAAAATTGACTCAAGACGGTAGTTTTAACAAAAGAAATGCTGCTGTGGATGAAAGTCTCAGACAGAGCTGAGGAAAATGCAGATGTGTCAGCTCACACAGAGCTCCATTAATTTTGGGATTGGTGCAATAGCCGTGGCATGACATCCAGCATTGCTGCTGTGAGCTTGGGGTTTGACCAACGCCAAAACATAGCTTGGTTGAAATAACTGTTYTGCTTTGCTCAGTGCTAAATATGAATTTTGCTTGACTTCAAACACTCGTAAATCTTTTGAAGCCTGAGGGAAGAAAAAATATTCCAACAGGTTTTTTGAATCTTTAAGATTGAAAGTTCCTTACAGAAGTTTTGGGTCTCTCTAATCTCAGCCTGAGTTTTCCTGTAACAGTACCATCTACAAAACCTGACTCAGACAGATTACTACCTAGAAAGGATTAGGAGCCCCTTTTTGTCTGTGATGTCTGTCCATGACATTTCTTCTTTTGACTGTAGCCTAGCACTCCTATTTTATGAGATTACAAAATAAGCGGACATCAGCGGGGAAAAGATGTGCGGGTATTAAAAGTTAAGCTTGATTTTGAAAAAAATATTGCAAATACCTCTCCAAATCAGGTGCCACTGCAGCAGTTGCCCAAATAAATCCCCTTCAGTACATGATCGTTTGGAAAACTTCTGTGGCATGTGCTACAAGACAAATTAATAAAACAGGAACAATGCCCAGCATTGATGTCACACTGGAGGAGTAACTCAAACAACTCCAGAAGCAAACCAGTATCATTATAGCGGTGGAAAAGTGAGGTACAGACACGCTGAAACAGCTTGGCTCGTCACCTCCCACATCAGTAGCAAAGCATTAACAGCAGCTGTTCTGCAGCCAGTGGCCAACATGCTAGGCTAAGAAATGATCCTTCCAGACTTAAAATTTGTTAATCTGTAATTAAGACAAATAAAAAAATAGGAAAAAGAGGCCAAAATAACAAATAAACTCTATTAATTTTCTTTTATTTCCAGTCTTGTAAGTACAACTGGATTTATTTTAGATTATACCTACTTAAAACACACAGAAGAAGACAGTAGTAGGGCATCTTGCTTCCAGTCAAATTCAGATCAGCTCAGGACACCGGTCCATCTCCAGTAAGAAGCACTGGACTAGGAGCATGGTAAATCTTCATTTGCGACAGGCGAGCCTTTGAAATTACACAGTTAAAGTATCCACATTCCTTTGAGAATGCAGGATCAAACCTCAAATCCCTAGTTACTAACCAGAAGAATTTAAGAGGTGTAACAGTTGCCGTAACTGGTAACTATGGGTAAAAATTGAATTCTCTCTTCCTTACTGATGGAATCTGGTGAAAGAAAGTAAAACTGGGGAAGAAACTGAAATCAGCCTTAAGAAAACTCTAGATCTATACTGACTGTTACTATGTAAAGTAAACTGCCAGAGGACAGACTCGGGAGGAAAATGGATGCAAAGTCAAATCTGTAAATATAGAATGGCAGGAGCTGATCAAAATCTGCAAACCATGTTAAGCAAAGAAGATCCCGATACAGTAACACAACTCGGAAACACAGCATACAACCAAGAATTCAGCAAAAGCAAGGCAAGTCAGAGAAATGAAATCTCAACAACTCTATCCTAATTAACAGAAGGAACTGAACTAAAGAAATCAGAAATCTAATCCAAGAGCAGATGGACTGTAATTTTTTCAGATAGAAGGACTGAAAAAAAATCAATCAAAGAAGCTGCCTTCCTAGGGAAAGAACTAAATTTCAAGCTAGATCCAAAGAAACCCAACAGAATGGATTTCACAGGCCAAGCAGAGCAAGACTGGCAGAAGATGAATGCATGAAAACAGGAGATAAAACAAGAAATCTTGACAAGTATAACAAAAGGCGTGTGTTCGAAAGAAATCTAATGGAAGTGAAAAGAAAACAAGACTGTAGACACCCTTAAGAAAAATGTTACCACCCTCAACTGCCCAGCTAATAAACAGCAAAACAGAACTCCACTGTGTCAATGAACTGCGATTGTCTATCAACAGTATTTTGGACAGACTTGCATTTTCATCCCCTTTCTACATAATTGCTTTTCTTRTCACACTTGATAAGTATTGTACAGCAGGTTAGGGAGAAATGCAGAAAGCTGACCAGAATATTGAAAAAATGAAGAAAATACATCCCTCCGGTTCTTYCCTCTGAACTGCAGCACAGCATTTTCATGAATTCCTAGGTAATAGTAGGTCAAGAACTGGAAAGCTGAGCCACCAACTTCATGAAAAATGAGGCTCTGTAGCTTAATTAAAGAAATTTGCAACAAGGTAACGTAGCATATCTTAGAGTACATCTGCTCTGCAATTACAGTCATTGCAGCACAGAAAGCCATACCCTGGGCATTCTGAACATATATAATTTAGGCATCAAAAACCACAGGGGGTGGTACTGACTTATTCGAAGGCTTTCATCCAAATAAGAAACCYGGCAGGCTCGAACAGCCCATGCTGAAGTCCATACTGCTACCAGCACCCTAAGTAGCTAGATTAAAGATAAATTGAGCATAGCTATTACCACCCAGTTCTTACTGCAATGAAGCTATGTCCTAAGTGCTAGTAGAAGGCAGCTGACTCCTCATTACAGGAGATCCATTCATGTTTTCAGATGGACCACTAGCAGCTGAAACAATGGTTTCTCCTACAGGCTTCTCCCTTGCAACACGCAGAAGTTACAGTGTCAAAGAAACACTAAGAATATKGGTTCTATTCATCAAGCTTTTGCCACCAGAAAAGATGAGTGATGCCATTTGAAATTACTATGAAGAAAGAAATACGTAGGAACATCAKCAGCAGCTGTACATCCCAAAGAATGGTTGCTTTTTAAAGTGACTCAACTTGCATTAGGCATCTTGCAGTCTCAGATTTCTGTATGTATGTGCAACAAACGACAACTATGCTAAAAGCACATTAGTGAAGAGCTGGGTGAGATATCTGCGGTGTGTTTCCCTTACCCTGAGAAGATGGTACCCYGACAGAATATACCGCAGTAGGGATCTGCAGTGTCATCTGTAATGGCAGAAATGTCTACTTGCAATGTTCTGCTACATAATGGTTCAAGGGACCTTCTTCAAAGCAAAAAMCAAAGCATCCGCATGGTGGGCATCGCTAGAATAAGATAACGAGTCATGCAACACTCTGCAACTGAACAGAATTCTCTCCAGAACAGAGTTTACACATGGGATATAAATAACCAGGCAAGCTGCTGCTTTTGGATTTGCTCCTCACCAGACAACACATCCAGATGGCAAAATACAGAGCACAGTTTACAGAAAGAAGTCTAGCAGATGTCAGGAAACTAGATTCTCCAGTGTAACTTTCAGAGGGTGAAGGAGTCAGTTTTCCTGGGACAGAAAGAGGGGGAAAAATATCAAGATAGAACCAAAACGACAGCAGGCTGATGATAAGAAGGGAGGAGGAATGCTTGGACAGACCACCAGGAGATGACAACCAAACTACCRGCCAGTATTTGGTCCCCTTTTTGCCAGCTTGGGGGATCTCTGTGCTGACAGAAGAGAGGGCTGTACTCAGTAAGACAAGCAGCACAACTCTGTCTATAGTAACAGCAAATGCTGTGTAGACAGTTCTACAGCTTGAGTTTACCTTACAGCTGTAACTTTACAAACATATATTGCCTGACACCCACAGCCAGACAGACGTGTAAAAACAGTGCATAACTGCCTAACRAAGTCTTACTTTGGATACAGTGAAGAAAGTTTGACCTGCTGGATGCTTCTATTTCACCTGACAGGGATTTGCGATAACTTGAAAAATACCTGCACATTACCCAAAGTGTGTATTTACACATATAACACTGTTGTAGTAAATTACAGTTCAGGAAACAGTTCTTCCACTTATACTGGAACAATTAATATGCAGCAGCCTCCCAAACAGACACACAAAGCAGATGGATAGTTGTATATCTGTGTCCACAAGTACACCTATTTAAAATAAATGTTACAAAGCATAGCTTGCAACTAAGAAATACCTACTTAAATCTGAAGTTGGCTTTGCATCTTTTTGAGAGAGAAGCTATTAAGATTTCAAATATTTCTTGGAAACCATTGCTACTTTTGTACACCCAGAAAACCTCAACTAAGCACACACAAATTAAAAATGCATTTATTAGAATGAACTGGCATCAACCCTTCAGCACAGACCTCTGTTAGGAGCCGAACAGGAAATCATTCATTTAATACTTGATTATAGAAATGACTGAATCACAAAGCAACAGACACTTCCTCCAAAATAAGAAGATTCCTGAATTGCAGCTGCCACATCATCCAGCAATTATCTTTGGATGATATTTCCAGCTTGTGCAATGGCACTAGCTGGTTGGTACGTAATAGACTTAATGCCGAAAAAAACCCAAAAGTGTCTTTAACACCATTGTCTTATCACCCAAAATAGTGCACTTTACTTTCTGGTTTGGAAGCTGATAATAGTTCAAGCTMCAGTAAAGCCACACATGTGCAATTTCAGTATGTTTATGCATTTAGAGTCTTGGTCTGACTTTTTGCATTTTTCTGGCTGAAAAGATAACTTTCCCAGATGGAGGGAAACTTTTCACTATGCATGGCAGTCCTTTGGAATCAACAGACCAAAAAAGGATGAGACTGGGATCTCAGTTACGGTAACATGAATGCAGAAGAGCTTCATGAGAATTTGGCATGCACCATCCTGCCCCGTAGTATGAATTATTCCATTATTTCAATAGGAGACATTTWAAAAAAAATATCCACCAATGACAAAATGGTTTTATGCTCCTCTCCAGCAAGCGCTGAAGTTATCTGAGAAAATGAAGCATTTTTACACTTAGTATTATATGTTATCTTAGTGCTTTTTTGTATGCAAAAACATAGTTATGACGCTTGTCTGGGATGGGGAGACAGAGCTGAAGATACCAAACACCTTTAGACAGTAACAGTTTTGAACTGAAGTACTGATATAAGAAGCAAATTTGGAAAAGAATAGGCAGGAAGGACAGTGAAGTGAAGGAGATATGATAATAGCCTAGACATTTGTTACGGTGTAATCACATTATAAATGTAGATAGCATTGTGTAAAATAAAGGTCTAATGGCAGTCTGGTATCTCAGTATTCCAGTGTAAGTGTCCTTACTGTCCAGAACTTAATAAAGTTTATCTGTTAAATGTGTAGAAAACGAAACAGAAAATTGCTAGATTCATAGATGATCTAAGATTAAAAGCAATGGTCCAGAAGGATAAAGGTCATGGTAAACCAGCCAAATATTTTTCACAGCATGTGCTAATCCTGAAGAGCTTCAGCAGAACCACAGAGTGAAACTCTTTACAAGGAGCTGTGAAGTCTTTATAAGTGAAGTGTCACTTGGAGAACTTTTTAAAGAAACCAGCAAAACGAAGAGTAGTAAACTGCCAAGACCAGGCAGTTTTCTTCCCAGAGTTCCTCAGGAAATCAAACACGAACTAGTAAGCATGGCACATAACCTAGATAAGATAGAAAAGTGAGAGGTGGCAAATAGAAGTTTGCTGTTTTTGAAAGTCCAAAAGTCCCCTGGGAATTACAGACAGTAAGCCTGGTTTCCATACCACCAGTATAGGAACAGATACATAGAATAGAGCTAGAAATAGGAGACCTAGAACAGAAGAGAGATGGGAGAAAAATCATCCTGGGTTTGAGGTGGGAAGTTCGTAGAAGTCAATGAATGAAGATGCTCTGTTAGTGCCTTCAGAGTTCCAAAACCCCTATGTTACGGTCATTGAAAGAATTAAAATTGCATGGGATGAGTGAGCATCCTCTAGTGGATTAATAACACGTAGAAAGCAAGGCAGAATGCCCCATACATAAAACAGAGGGATGTGGTTCGACCTGCTCTCTTCTTCAGAAAGACACATTCTAGAAAGGCTGGCAATAGGGAGACGACAAAATTTGCAGATTGCTGTCAAAACTAAGGCTGACTGCAAAGAGCTACAAAAGATCTTATGATACTAAAAGACGTGTGATGAAATTCAACATTGATAAGAGCAAAAAAGACATTTGGGAAAAGGCATCCCTAACTATACGTGCTTAATAACAGCTAAATTAGTCATTCCCACTCAGAAGACAGCGCTTGGAAACTCTGCAGAGAATTCTCTGAAAACATCATTTTAATGCTTGGGGCAGTGAAAAAGGAAACAGAAATTAGGAATTACTAGGAAATAAATACAGCGCCTTTGTGCTAGAGTACTAGTCTACAGCCAATGCAAGTCTGSTTATCCATCTCCAAAAAGACACAGCAGAACTAAAAGAGTTATGGAAAAAAGGAAAAAGAATGACTAAAGGGATGGGGTATCTTGTACAGGAGTAAAGASTAGTAGTGAAAACTGCATTTTTTTGTCATCTCTTCTTTTATGCCAAGGTCCTGGTTCCCTGATATTCACAAAAATACATGGAAACTGTCACCTAGGCTGTGCTCTGCATGAATCAGATGGTTCCCAAACCAGGATAGCCAAGATCAGTACACATGTTCTACATACCCTCTGGTGGGAGCTGCACCAGACAGGGCTCCCCTGGCTTCCCCTAGCCTTTCAAAGCATCCCCACAGCCCTTGCACTCTTCCGGACCTAGAGATGAGGCAAAACTCATGCCGGAAGGGCTTTTGCCTTCTGAATGCATGGGGTGGCCTTTGGCAGCAGTGTGAKCTCCTGCTCTCATGCAGCGTGGTCACGACCCATTGCTCCAGATCTGGAGCCRTAACAACATAGAGAGATGGGAGCCCGTCCGCATCACCTGCCCTCGGGACCACGGGCCATGCTAGGGCAAACACCGTTACAGCGAACTACGAAACAGAAGTCTTCACCCTGGGAAATGGGCAACCWATGGGGAATACAACAGAGGTCTATAGCACCATGAATAGTCATTCACTCATTTATAAAATGCAAGAAATAAAGAGCACCCAACAAAATGATCAGGGTGCATCTGAAAAAAAAAAGGTGCTTTTGTGTACAATGTCTTTTTTCACTGTGGAATTAACTGAAAGAGATATCTATTATGGCCAAAAGTGTAACTGGGTTCAAACGACACAAAGCGATGGAGGATAAATCCACACATGGCTCCTTAATTTAAATGTAGCTTTTGGCTTATGAATTTCTGAGTGCTGGAATCTGATTTGTTATGTGAGGGGACAGATAAATACATACTTACCCTGCTTCTTGCATATGCTTTTATTAAACATAACTGTCGACTGCAAGAAAAGCTACCAGGCTACTCGGACTTCGGTTTGATCAATCATGTCTGTCCTTGAGTGTATTTATCTTTAAAGGATGTGTTTAATGAATCRGGAGAAAACACCCTTGATCCAAACACAGAAAATTATACACTGTATTCAATTATCTCATTGTTGGGAAATGCATAAAGGCATCTAATTTGCCTTTGAAAGGAACTTGAATTTTATCTCCTTACCATGCATGTCGGGATTTTTCTTGYGTGATTAAATCAGACCTGTTAAGTAATACAGAGTTCAACATGTTGGCATCCAGAACTACAAAAATGGGTTCASGTTTCACGGCCTGTGTAGTGCTGGCTGCAAAAGTAGCTTATTAGGTAGTGTGGCATCCGGGCTTAGAATCCTTTTTCATCATGGACTGCAGATTTTTCATTCATTAATTCCAGAGAAAGTTAAGACTTTTTTTTTTTTTAAATTTTTTTTTTCTTTCAGATCTAGGAAATAGAAGAGTGTGTGTTATATTTCATGTTGGAAAAATCTTAATTATTATTGATTGCTTTCTGACAGCGCAGTACGTAAAGTGCCAATGGAATGTGAACCTGAAATTCTGCCCGGTGTAGGGTAATGACTGTAGATGGTTTTTTAACAAAGAGAATAAAGTCAAGCTGTCCTGCAGATTTTGACTAAAGCTTCACAGAAAAACCACAGAGARGCTGCAAATCACTGCTCCATGTACAACTACAAGTTTGATGAAAGTTGACACTACCTTGAAATATTTTTCAGATTATAAAAATGCAATTATCTTGTTATAAATACATTAATTAAAATATTCATGAAGTAGCTTCAAAATTCAGATGTAGGTGAAGAAATAATACAATTTAATKATTAGATCTACCTAAATATTCTTCTGTTTCAACTTTATCCTGGTCTTTTTTTTACATCAGTAAGATTGGGATGATTTATTTTTGTGAAAGTTCACTTATTTCTGTTGCATAATAGCAGTAGATGTCAGTCTATTTCTGCCATCTAATTAGTTGCTGTGGAGATGGCTGAAATATCATGGATTATAATTGCAAATGAGGAATAAGCAGCAGGAAAAGATGACATTGATAATCTGCAAATATTGCAAGGTTACTTGAAACTAGTTAAGTACAAGATATTTGAATTTGCCATAGTAAGGAGCAGGCTCACGGAATATGGGGGTGGTGTACATTTCAAATGTACATTCACTGTGAAAAAACACGACAGTTACATGTGATGGCATCTTAAATTTAGCTTAATGTTAAAGTAAAATTATCATACAACATCTTATGATTTTGTTATGTGTAATTTTGCTTAAGGCCTATAGAAAAGCCACTTATGGTGTTCACCTTTATTACTATGAGGTAAAAAAAMCATAGCAGTAATACATAAAATCAGTAGGTGTTATCCTGAACTAATATTCTTTGGCAGATAAATGAAGGRGAAACAGGTGTTCAAGTGTCTGCATGAGAAGTGGCTAGAATTATCCCCTTGACATAGTTCTTTAAAAGGCAAGAATCAAACTGCATCTTTCATGGGAGACTAATGAACCTCTCAGAGGGAGGAAGGACAAAGCAGACAAAAATAAAATTCCCAATGTACTGTTTCACAACAGGACTCCTTTGCGTTGTGCTGTATTTTGCTGTAGGGCTGGCTGGCACCCCAATCTGCACCTCAGCTGTGTAACGAGAGCGGCACGGCTGGTCGTGTGTACTGATGCTGCCTTCACACAGCCACCGTGTGCACTCCCARAATGACAGCATTATCAAATCTTTGCCTTTTCTGCCTCGGTAGCACGAAGCAATTGGCCTGCATTAAAAAAAAAGATTCCCCAAATTATGCTGTTATGAAGAAACAAACCTTTTAAAGCTTGGCTGAGCTAAATACTCTCTTTATGTATTGCTGTTTAGAGCTAAGTTGCTGCATTCTGAAACGTGAAGGGAAAGTGAGAAGCATTAAGGGAAAGTGAGAAGCAGCTGTTTGTAAAACAAGATTTCTTCCCCTCTCTGAGCATAGCTGAGTGACTGATATCAGAATTATATTCCCAAGATTCCCATGCCATTATTTGGATAGCTTTTTAAACACCAAACAAGTATCCTGGCATCTTATTAAGAAGATAAAGATTATTTAGGTGGACTGACCTATGGATGGTAAAGCCTCAGAATATCAGTGGATTTATACCGATTGAGCAACCAAACACTGAGTGTTTTTAGTATCAACAAACCTTCTAAGTTCAAAGATACTGGAATGGAAAGATCTCTTGTTTGTGTGAAGATGAACGAGTACATCTCATTCTGACCCACCCCGATGTTCAGAGAGGAGCTCACATCAGCCACTTAACAAGGCAAAAAYCAAAATACGCTCACCTGCTGTCTTACCCATTTATTGTAGCTTTCCAAGCCACTGCTGCTGATGTGGTAGCCTCATAATTAGGCTAATTTGATGTGAACCCTCTTGCTTTTAAACTGATTTGTTCGTATGTGTTAAAGGGTTTTGCTTAGCAGCCAATTAAAAAAATAAATATAAAACTGAAAATGCATCTGGTTTGGAAATTTTCTTCTCTATGCTGGTCAAACTAGAGACTGCACAYCTCCCGTCCTCTCATAAAGGCTGGGCAGGATGTGCAGTGTCTGCCTTTTACTTCTGCATGCTAAATAAAGCCATGGTGCACAGCTGCATACTACGGCGTTACACAYCAAGACGGGTGTGAGGGATGCTCTAATAACACTGAGAAAAGATCAAGTTTTACTGAGAACTTTTTACACCTCCAATTCCATTACAAATTATAGGCCTCCTACTGTTACACGTCAACAGAGAAATACTAGTACAGTTCTGTGTCCAGTTTGGGGCTCCCTCGTACTAGAAAGACACTGACTAACTGGAGCAAGTCCGGCAGTGACCCACCACGATGGCTGAACATGATGTGCAAGAGGGGCCCAAGGGAGCTGGGTCTACTCAGCCTTGAGAAGYGAAGAACCTGACGGCTGTCTGTCACTACCTAATGTGTGAGTATAGCAGAGACAGAGCCAGTCTCTTCCAGGAGCTACAYGGAGAAAGGACAAGAGGCAACAGACAAGTTGCAGTAAGGGAAATYCTCATCAGATACAAGCAAAGTAAGTCCTCATGGTAAGTATAGTCAAATGTTGGAACTGGTTTCCCAGAGTCTCCATCTCTGTCCCTTGTACTATTAAAAAGTTGACTGGGAAACCTACAGTAACTCCAGAGATGGCTCTGGTTTGAGCAAAGGYTCAAAGCATCCATGATTTCTATATAACAAAAATGGAAAGTGCTGGAGCATGCAGGGACACGCCACACTGATGGATCACGGTGATACCACTAACCGCTGTTGTACACATTATGGCACCCAACAGGTTCCACTGCTTTTGCACTAAAGTGGTAAAAGCCTTAARAGCCACAGTGTTAACCTCATGTTTCTTTGTTTACAAAGAGAAGCACTCCACTTCATCCCAACTGAAATCAACTGAAGTTATGTTTCTTTCCAAGTTTGAGTCTTTCCTTGCACTGTAGCGATACTGCAGCATACCGTGTGCGTCCTGAAGGCACCATACCACACACCACTCTTGTCCTTTCAGCAGCCCTGTTGAGCACAGTAGTGACAATCCGGTGGCACTCCATTTTATAAAAAGTCCAAGTTAATCATTTTTAGAGCAGAATATACATAATGTTTAGAAATGAAAACATCTTTTATCTCAGTCACTGCAAATTTTAATAAAGCTAGGTTTAAGCCCAGTTCATGAGTATGAGACTCAAGCTACTACTTTAACAATAAATTAAGTCATGCAGCAGAAKAAGCAATATGATGAGAGAGTTATGAAATCATGGGTGAAAGCTTTCAGGAGCAACACTGACARACACACGGTGTGAGCAGTGAATGCTTAGTATGGCTTGGGATASGAAACAACTCCTTTAAGGATCTTTTAGCTGCACTTATCAGCTGGGTCCTGCAAATGGATACCACTGTCACTACTCATTGATCCGATCTGTGAGGTGATACAGCTGTGYAATTTTCATGGAGTCAGGTAGCAGCTTCCTGAGTTTCCTTCTGCAGCAACGAAGGAGTAACACCGTCTGCACTGAAATCTCCTAGAACGGGTGAGACTTGGTACARGCCTGATACTGCAAATAGTTAATTGGGATCACGTCACTTATCCTTATGTGTGAGCTATTTCTTTGTCGTAAGAGAGATGTGGCCTTTAACAGCTGTACGGACTCCTGCAGTGAGTTCTCCCCACACTGACCTCTCCTTTGCCCTGYAGTTTTCCACTGGATTTCATTTGTGTATCAATATACACTTTCTTTAGTTTTTCTTTTTAACTGATTTGTGATGTTWTTTACCTCAGCAATTCTCACAGTTGCTACCATATGAAAACATATTTGCATTCTGCAGCTGTACAGTGCAGCTGCATTTTGGTGTTAGGTCTCAGAATGGTGGTCACTGCCAATCTGAAGACCAATTGCTTGAGAATCAATGGTCTAGATACTTCTAGGTCAATGGAGGTGACCACATATTTTGCAAGCCATGAACTCAGAAGTTTAGGCAATTCTGGCTATTTCGGTCCCTCCTAAGATTTCAGGCACCCTTGTATGACTGGACAAGGAAGTGGGACCAGGAAGCCCACAGACTTTCTAAACAGAAAACAACCKAAGACATACATTATTTCACCTTCTTTAAATGAAATGCAAGGGTTTGTGGGGCTTCAAGTTTAAGGAAAGGTTCAGGAAATCTCTGTTTTATTGGAAAGAGTATACCTGTTCATATTGTAATCATGTGGATTAACAGGAACTTACTATGAAYTTGGGTCTCAGTCCTGAAATACTTCTTCAGATGCCTCTCCCATTGACATCTATCGAAGCTTTGAAAGACCAGAGATCTGCAAGTTCAGCTCCCTAGACTGAGTAAACTAACTCTTTTTTCTGTTCCTCAAAAGCCTTCAGATATAGTTGCAGTCTTTAAGAAACTAAGAAAAGCTCAAGAGCATCAGACTTTTAGGGAGTCTCTCTTGCCTTTGGGATGGGATTTATTTGCTGAACAGGAGCAGGTAGTTGCCTTTCTTYTTCCTGTTTTGTTGTTTATTTAATAGGTACTGGCTGAAAATAAATGAGATGTCAATGCCGTAGTATTTCTAAGCTTCAAAGGTACTAGCTCGGTCAAACAGTCCATGAATATGGGCAGGATTTCCAGACTGCTTTGTGGTATCTGACATAATAATAACTATGCAAACTGACACCAACCACAGAAATATATGATTATCCATGAAATGAAGAAATAAAACAATGCAGAATGAAAAGTTACCAAAAAAAAAGAAAAAATCCAGGGAAAAGTAGAAAATCAAAAAAAGACTTTTCTTCCTGGGATTCAGATGACATACTAGGGTTTTGAAGGCTGTATCTGCAAAAAAGCCAAGGGCTAAACACGGTGGAKATGATGAATGTATGAAAACCACTGAGCAGTTACTGGGTGGGTTCTTCTTGCAAGCACCTCTTGTGTAATGCTTAAGAAGTAAAACCCTGCAGGAGTTAAAATCTGCTTAGCATTATTTTGAATATTTTGGAGCTTAAATAGCCCTTTATCTTGTCTTTTAGACATCAAGGGGGAGTCAGGCAGGTGTGACTGTTAAGTATCACTGTASGAAAAGATTCAGTCAGTATTATATACAGAGTGGAATGAAGTATATTCACAACAGGCTTACTGCCTTGGCAAAGAACAGAAGATAATGAAATAATTATGATTTTATATTTGCAGATAATTATTTAACGACATTGTATTTATTTAGTCAATGGATAGATACGGACATGCCAGCTGGCTTCCCTCCATCTCAACATATTATATGAGTTCTGACATTTTTTCAAGAGTAAAAATAAAGGCCCAATTTAGGTARCTAATTACTACAATCACAGAACCAAATCCTGCTCTCATTATACCTTTTTAAATCTCAGATGAAATTTCACTGAGTTCATGTGCTTATTGAGGATATAAACTGATGCAGCAGGGTGCACATATTTTTGCACTACTTAAATTACTCTAAGCAATGGTGTAAGTTGACAGTTCAAAAAATAATTTAAAGGGGGAGAATCTCTTTTTAAAACAATTACTGTTGCTTGCCCTATTTGATTTTTTTCTTGGTACATAGAAAGGCCTGAAAAGAGATAGAGGTGATCAGTATTTCCATACTGTTGTTTTCATTTCATCTCAGAAATATCAGGTAAAGAAATGCTTGATTATCTCTGGTTTTGTTAACAAATTTTTGAGGGATTGAAATGCTATTTGTTGTGTAATCCTATTGGACTTTGTAAAACCGTCCTCTTTCCCCAAAGAGTTAATCATACATGTTTAATTGATGTTACAAAGAACAAACTTTTGAACAGATTTACTAAATGTTTTTTACCACTCTGTTCTTGAGAGGACATACGTTGAACTACTCAGGATAAGTGTCTTCCAGGGCAGATAAAATCTGCATTTTTAATACAGAAGAAAATGCAAATATAAATGCACAATAATCTCCATCTTCCTTGTAAATGGAAGAAAATGGAAACAGAAGTCCTCCTCCCATTGTAGGTCACTTTTACCAAAGATCAAACACCAGAGCTCAAAGGAAAATCTATGATGCATTTGATTTCCCACATTCTTTATAAAGAAGAGGCAATTCTTTTTCAAGTGACTTTTTGATTGTGTTCTGCTCTATCCCTTTATTTTGGCCTGGCATGCTGTAAGAAGAGCAATCACAGTAACATAAGCATTAGGTACAGGCTCTGAGAACCAAATCAAACTTAAAAAAAAAAATCAATTGTCACATTAAAATTGCTTTTGGTATTACATCTTTCATCAGAAAGACGGTAATACATCCTGAGCCTACATAAACAGATTACTCAACCACCCCTGAAGTGCAGCCAGTACTGGGGTGGGAAGCAATAATTGCGGTGTGCTAGCAACACAGCACAGCGACTCTTGAGGGGATGCAAAAAACCCGTCATCAGTTGAAATYGCACGGGCAAAGTATGAAAGGGGAAGGCTGAAATAATTGCCCAAGGTGGAACTTGATCCAAAGGATAAGTTAGTGTCCYTGTTCTTGTGAAAATTACTAAGGTATCTTCACTGACTGCAGGTAGTTGCTAATGCCTGCCTTCCTCTGAAGTATGACTTTCCTTAGTGATGTAGTAAAGCTGTAGTTTAAGTTTAGAGAATACAGTGGATCCTGTAGCCAATTAGTAACACTTCCCACAGCTCTGCTGGTTTCCCTAGACAGGACGTAAACCACAAGGGACAAACAAATATGAAGAACCTAACCTTCACTGTGCAGTAAGAGCAAAACCCAGATGTTCCTTCAGAGAAGCGCAGACCCTGCATCATAATATCGCTGTGGCGAAGCAGGTGACCATGTTCCTCTTCCCTATGGCTTGGCCCTGAACAAAACTGCTCTAGGGCTGCGCATGTACATTAACAGCAGCAAGGGAAATTCTTATAGCAACTCTCATGAYGTGCAAAGGTATGTACACAGAACAGATACCAGAAGTTGGGGAAAAAAAGACCAATTCTGGCTTAGATATTTCTAAGAGCTTTCTAAAATAAAAGCTGTATATGAATTGTCATGGAGAAAAGAGWTGAGCTAAGCCTGTTTGGTGAAATCTTGATTATTTATGAATTTGCCCTTGATGGAATTCATTAGCTACCATGCTTGCAAAGCAACTAGCTTGATAACGCAGGAGAGTTTTCCTAGCTTTTCCCAAAGTGTGTGTGTAGGAAAATATGATAGAATTCAGCTTTCTAGAAACTATGAATAAATAAATACATAAATATGGACATTTTCCTTCTGGCCAGTTTTTCTAATAGCAGTATTTTGCTTTTTGCGCTGCTATAGTCCCCTAAACATATCCTCATATTCACATGGAACTGTGTGCTGCAGCGTTATTCAAAGCAACGAATGAAGAGCACTGCCATCAGTGGGTGTTCATTGACTGGGGACTACTAGTAACTCTCAAATTTTTTTATATAAGAGAAACAGGAGTCTGCTTATTTCAGAGAAGTGACAAGGGGTGCAAAAAGAATACGAGGGAGTTGTTCACATCACATTAACTTAACCACAAAGGTATGGTGTAGGGCCAGCCTTCCTTGTACCATCAACACTGGCAGCCTTTTAACCATGCTTCCGAGAGTGGAGAGGTGATGTTTTCCATAGTATCGCAATAGTTTTGCGTTTTTTAAGAAAAATATAATTCTTTCAATGTTTTGYTGAAAAATACTTCCTCAAGCCAGTTTTTATGAATGCAATAAAATACTTCCTTTAAACTGTAAAATCCTGCAGCTTTGGAACCTGACAAGGGGATGAGTCTGGCTCAAGGGCTAATTGTATCCAAACAAAATTATCACATTCCAGGCGAGCTAGCATCTTCTTACCGGAGAGACAACCATACCCAAGAAGAATCATTGTTTCTTCTCTCTTTGCTGAATTTGTACTTTTTTTCAGGAAGATTTTCCTTTCTCATTCTTTGACTCTTTTCCTCTCCTTCAGTCCCTGGAAACATGCAATAATTACACAGAGGGTGACTGGAGAAGAGGGGAGGCAACTGCTTTGCTAGGCTGATAAAGTAGGTTCTTAATTGCTTCGCTAAATCTGGGCTTGAGTAGTCACTTTTTTCCCAGGCTCCCCAGTTTTTGTAAAGTTTCATAAGGTTGTTTTGCTGGACTTGTAAATTACAGCACAACCCAATTCTCTTACCCTGTGAGGTGCTGTGCTGTAATTAAGAAATAATTTGCATTTCAACAGCAGCTTCTGTCAAAGAAGATCAAAGAGCTCAAATATCAGAGTAGTGTCTTAACATCCTCTCTCTCAGGTACTATTCCTATTGGAAATACAATAGGTAAACTCCACACCTGCGCTTGGTGCTCGATCCACGGATAAAGCTCCGTCACCACCCTCGGGCAGCTAATGCCAGAGGATGGAGCACCACTGCCCTTCTG